>JAODAC010053046.1:34092-53824 GCA_027575185.1 Mimaenictus wilsoni
TTGTATATACAATAGCACACTAAATTAGGTTAAGTTTGAATATAATCTATATCAGACTATCCATAAATACTCAGAACTTTTTTTTCTATATTTGTTGATAATATCATTGTAATTACCAAAACAAGTCTGGACTCTAATAGTTTTCTAGTTTTTCAAGGAAAAAACGACGGTAGCACTAATAGTTGTCTGTTTTTTTGCTAAAAAAATAAACGTAAGCCAACGAAATCTAGAGATTTTGATTGAAAAGGTTTAAAAATGTATATACTGTAAATATTACCGGGCGCTTCCACCATTTTTTGCCAAATATAAACAACAATGTTGTAAATAATTGAATAAAAAGTTGGTTGTATATACAATAGCACACTAAATTAGGTTACGTTTGAATATAATCTATCTCGACTATCCATAAATACTCGGAATTTATTTATTTTTTCAATATTTGCTGATAATATCATTGTTATGACAAAAACAAGTGTGGACTCTAATATTTTTCCAGTTTTTCAAGGAAAAATCGACGGTAGCAATAATAGTTGTCTGTTTTTTTGCTAAAAAATAAACGTAAACCAACAAAATCTAGAGATTTTGATTGAAAAGGTTTAAAAATGTATATACTGTAAATATTACCGGGCGCCTCCACCATTTTTTGCCAAATATAAACAACAATGTTGTAATTAACGGAATAAAAAGCTGGTTGTATATACAATAGCACACTAAATTAGGTTAAGGTTGAATATAATCTATCTCAGACTATCCATAAATAATCAGAACTTAATTTTTTCCAATATTTGCTGATAATATCATTGTTATGACAAAAAGAGTGTGGACCCTAATAGTTTCCCAGTTTTTCAAGAAAAAAAACCAAACTTGGCAAGCAGTCAGTGTTGGAAACAAAAGACCAACAAGTGAACCGAACCCGTTAATCAACGGTCGACGTTAATCTATGCCTGTGGTTAGTACTGCACCACCCGCCATCCACCAGTAAGTTGGCAATACCGACGTGGAAATACTTTCCACGCGACGATGCGACGGGACGAGGGAGGCACACACAACCGCCGCCATATTGTGGATACTTGTTGATATTTGGCGTGCGCCTCCGGCGGAATATTGCCAATACGTAAATGCCATCCGCCTGACCTCATTATACACTCATCACGCCTGTTGTAATCTCTGACCAATTATCGTCCGTTGCGCCAAACCAAAAACACTGCCAAAAAACTATCGCATTCATCGACATCTCATCAGCACCAATCGCCTATCGCCGCATTAATAATCGGAGAGAATCGCCTATAAAAGCGAAAAACACGAAGCCTGTGTAACGCCATCGATTAATTTTTCTTGACTAAAGTGCCTCCTAAACAACCCATACAAGCGTGTAACGCAAATTACTCCATATTTTTCACAGCAAAATCATCCCGGTCAAAAAAATAATTACAACCTGTTAACATCAAAATACTAATTTCGCTCAATTTCACTCGAGAAAATCTGGAAAAACAGGTTTTTCTTTGAGGAACGACGAATAGGCTGATACACAATTTTCTTGCAAGGTTAACCTCTTGCTCTGTTGAAAATATTGATTTTTTTACACAGTTGCGTTTTTTTCAAGTTAATAACGGCGTAATTGTAAGCGTTTTTAATTAACGCCCGCGTGCAAAATGAAAAACCTGCGCGGCAGCTCGTTCGTCGGGCAGGCAACGGCAGGAAATTGGAGTGTGACACACTGTCACAGCGTGTGCATGCACCCATGAGTTGATTTATTACGACTGACCTGCTCTGCACATCTGCATCCGGTTTAATTAATTTTATTAATTGAGCACATCGAATGATTTTGCGATGCTTTTCGATCAATAGACATTGACACATAGATGCCACCAGCAGAACACCACACACAATCGCACACCACTTTAGATTATCGTTTAATTGTAATTGCATTATGTTTAGCTTTCCAAAAATTCCACATTGATATCGTTGTTATCATCTACACTTGAGTTTTACGAAAACAGTAACGAAAAGCAAACATGTCACATACAGAAAATTGTTGCATGTTTTCTCTGATGAATTGTGAGCTTTTAATGGTTGTGTATGCTAAGTGGTGTTTTATCGTAGTTACTGTTCGTCTTTTCATCATATCTCACAAAATAAATCATAAGTTTATTAATACACTCACAGAATATTACAGTTATTAAATATGTTAATTAGTTTAAAGCACACGTTCAAAGCACACACATTATTAAAATTTTACATTTATGAAAATCCTTGTGTTGTTGTTGTTTCTGTTTCTTTAAGTGTTTTTTGATTCGGGGTTATAGATTTTATTGTGATTTTTAGGGTTCGTTACAGTTATTTGTTATTCTTATTGTTTTGTTATAGTTTGTATTGTGATATTTTAAATAAATTTAGTTGATTTAGCCTTTCGTTTTTTTTTGCACCTCCGCTGTATGTTTGGTTGCAAAATTTCCGAGCTGATGTTACCGCGCGGTGATGATGAGCATCGGTGCTAGTGACGTCGGCGGCGACGGTTCGGTGTTTTGCACGGAGGCGGCACGCGGCAGGCGTACTGCTGAACGCGATCACCGTGTGGGCAAGACTGGCGCGAGCGGGCGCGCTGGGCTCGCAGGGGGTTCAAGCCTGCGCCCCATCAAACTCACCCCTTATATTGATTTCCCCGTGCCCGTGTGCAAACGCCGCCGCCACCAGCAGCACCGTACGCCACCGCCGTTCGTTCTAGGAGTGCGCGCGCGAAGGCGGCTTCGGCAGCGCCGTCAAACTTTTATCAAATTCTAGTCCGAATTTATGCAATCTTGGCGGCCGCATTAATCTGCATTTTTTTTATTAATATGAGAATGGAGATGAAATCCTGAATGGATCCTTCGAGGAAGTCCGAAGAGAGTCGCCAAAGTTATAATCGTAAATATGCTTAAATTCGACAGCCATAAAAACGCGATTTATCGACAGAACGTGCTCGAATTAAACGCCTCTATACATATGAGTTACACCCGGCGCCTTCGCCAATTTTTGAGAACTTGTTCAACATTGTATTAAATGTCTGTGCTTATTTTGTTTACGATACATTTTATTATTCTATGGATACTTATTTTAAGAGTTGTAAACACGGAGTTATGATCGGTAAACATCATTGAATATTATTTAACTCTATAATCTCCATGGAACACAGTAAAGCACAAAGTGTACAAATACTCTAAATTGAACCATTAAATTCTTCTCGGAATATAGCTCATTTCAGTCTAACCTAATGTATAGTCATCAGAACATAACAATTGTAAACCTACCTAAACAATGAATAACAATTACCTAGCTCCTCCACCAAAACTAAAGCATCTATATGTTCATATAAGGTGGGTTAACAGAAACTTTACAAGTATTCTACCTTAAACCATTAAAACCCTCTCGTAATATAACTCTGTTTAGACTAACTTAATCTAACTTCATCAAAACATAATCCTTCTAAAGTTACCATAGGCAAAAACGAAGGAAATCTAATTAAATTTATATGTGCACAAAATCAAAAATTAATAACGATTAGCCGACACTTCCATCAAAATGAAAGCTCCTACTAATCTCTAAGTAGGTTAGGTTTTCTTAATTTATATTTTGATTTTGTTTTTTGTGAATGATTAAATGAATAGAAATAAAAAATTTTCGTATAAGTAACGTCTAATAGATTTAAACTCCTTTACTTTATTGTCACATAGTAAAATATAGCCTGTACAAACATAATGCTTTACCTCAGTCATATCTATCCTGAATTAACACAAATCAACTTATAATATTGATGGAGGCGCCGGTTATCCCATTTACTTCTAATGAAACAACCGGCTCCTCCACCATTTTCATGCCTACTTTGACAATTCATGACTACAACATATCCTAAACACTATTTTATTGTATCATATGCCCCAGATTATATTTATTTATATTGCATATAATAAAAACAAATAACAATACCACAGTGTCAATATTGTCCTCGGCGTCGCCGTCGGTTCTAACGGAAATAAATATTTCCAGTGCAGGCCGGATTGGGAGCCGCTTTTCGCAATGTCTCTATTATTAAGTAAATAAATCATTTTTCGGTCGGCGCCTTCATCGAAAGACCCTCAGCCCCAGCTGGCGGCTGGCGACCATCCACTTTCGGCGTTTTGGCGGCGGCGTGTATGAGTTGTGTGCAGACGGATGTTTTCACAGCGTGCAGATAACGCGTTATCGAGTTAAAAGCACTTCGCAATTTTTTCTTGCTGGTGAGTAGAAGCGACAACCCACACTAGCGCGTCACCGCCTCCGTCACCGCCGACGCGACGTCGTTTGTGGCTTACTGGCTGGAAAGTTTGTACCAACATGCTAGACACCACACCATGTTTGGCAGGCGCGCATCGGTGGAAATTCAATGGAGACCGAGCCGAGTAAATAAATATTGCAAATGCGAGACGCGCGCGATAAATTTACTTGCTCAACTAGCATCGAACGAGCGGATGCTTAATATCTATGGAAATTACTTGCAAAGCAGCCTTGACTTCGCCGGCGGAATTCACAATTTCCGAACAGTTAAACTCAAACACTATTTAATAGATATATGTTTACATTTGCAGTTGGGTAAATACCTCGTTAAATTGTTTAAAAGTGTTATTATTGAATCATGCCATCGTTTAATTTGTTTAATACAGCTTGGATATTTACGTTGAACCAGAAAATGATAATGCCTCCGCTCGGAATTTAACCGAAAGCCTTTATATTATTAATAACAGGCCATTTAACTATGTATAATCGAAAAAGTGGACAAATAGAATTGACTGAAAAAATGATATTGCTCCCGACCGGATTTGCACCGACCACCCCCATATTATGAATGAAAAAATGAATATTAAAAAATGCAATCTAGTAAATTGAAAAAGATAACAATCATATAGCAACATTATAAAATGATATCAGCTGCAGCAAATTGAAATAGGCCAATAATAGTTTTAAAACACCATCGTAAAGTATTTCCAAGTCATTTTAAGACGATTTAAACTACAATTACGGTGATAAATGACACTGGCACCGGCGTCTTAAAATTTGTGGGGGCTAAATGAGAAACGGATGGGGAAAATTTATATTGTTAGCCGCCCTGGGTCTATCCGACGCAGTTTGGGTGGGAAAACGGAACTGCATGAGGAAGTGGACAATGTCGGCGTGAATAACACTGGAATGCAGTCGTGCTTAAGTAATTAAACACCTGTGAACCCTTACAGAATGCGTTATTTCACAGCTAAAAATAAACCGCCGCGTTTGAAATTAAAATACACTTATAAGTTTTAAAAAATATGAACACAATTAATCACTGGTAAAATTTTTCTTTTTTCTATAATGTATCGAGGACGATTTTCTTAATTTAAATAGTACACTTACCACAACTTGGCAGCTTAATTCGTAATTAATGCAAGATGTTCAAAAACTTACCTAGAAAAGAAAGAGAAATTTATTATTAACACATTATTATTGTTGCAACAAGTTCGGGAAGAATGAGGTTGGGGTATTAAAGAGGAAGAAACAATTTTCCAATTTTCATCGCGTCTTTTTTGTTCATTTATACTGATAATTATACAAGGAGACGCCTTGAGAATGGTCCGGAAAGCACTGCGGACAATGCGAAAAAATCTCTAGGTATTTCTCCACTGCAGGCGAGAACTTTGTGGAAGAATGAGCGCGGCTCATCTGCAGGAAATGCAACGACATTGGTGGAGGCGCCGGGCAATTCCTCATGAATATAAGGAAAGTAATTAAACGACGTGGATTATATCTGACTGCAACTATAAACAGAAAAAAAAGAGAGGAAAGAAGCTCAACTTTGTATAACCCAGAGATATTAACACAGAAAATCTGAACTCTTGCACTTTTTTAACTCGTTTTTGATTTAAATTAAAAATCACTCAACTGTACATGATAGTATACATTGTGAAATTACCTTCGTAGAATGCTGATGATATTATGTTACTCTTCTAATTATAGTTTGATAACCTGTTATTAAATAGAAGTATATTTCAAGAGATAACATCTTATAGAACGATTTTTAATTACTGTTTTTCACTTAAGCAGTAAACCTCATTTACTTGAGTGAATTCACCCGGTTTTTACAGGGTTATGTTTTTGGAAATGATATATTTCAATAGCTAAACTAATCAAAAATACTGCTTGCAATTTTCAAGGTCAAAACTACAGTATTAATGAAGTTATAGCTCATTAAGTGAGGTTGTGATCATATAGTATTCAAAATTTTAAGCAATATTTTCGCAACTATGTTTTGCGTACACGATACAGAAAATTTGGCTAAACAGATTAGGCTAAGTAGAGGCTCATATTATAGAAAATTAAATTCTCTAGAATATGACGTTAATTGATTTTTACAAAAATAATTATTTATTTTTTTATCTAATTACTAAATCGAATTTCTATCAGAAAATTGCACTTTAACTTTAAATAATGTATATTAACATGCAATTTTAACATTTTCTTTAGAATAGTCTACGTCATATTCATGCAAATTTTATGTACTTTGCAAACACATATTGGCTGTTCATTTTGTATTTAAATTAAGGACGCTAGAGTGTACGCAGCTGAGAAACTCAAAAAAAACGAGACAAATTGTAAACTCAACTATGGAATTTTTAATCTAAAAAGAACACTGCCCATATTTTAATAAGATTTTAACATCCTTAATTACAATATTATGTTTTATTAAAAATTTTAATATTATAGTAGGCTGGAAGTAAGCAGCAACAAACTAGCGATGTTATTGCATAATATCCATAAAATGTTGCGAAAATACTGGGATGATAGGATTAACGTCGGATAAGCTGAGCATAATTTCGGAGTAATTATTTATAATTACAACGTTTAGGTTGTTATTTGCAAGATTTAGAACGTTGCAATAAACATAATGCGAATTTAATAACATACTCACGTTTTGAGAGGAATGGAATATAATTTTACATTTGAAAATGTAATTTCGATATAAAATAAAATAGTCGGTTTAATAATTCCATTCCAGCAATTATTATTTAATAAAATCTTCAAAATCACCGCAGTTGTGTTAATTGTTTACTCCATAAATACTTCAACGGACAATGTTGGTTTATTTTTGTTGATTTTGATGAAATTTATGTTATTTGCTCGGTAAAGTTTGGTTATGTGGATTAATTATAAAATCCACTTCTGAGTGGTTTAATTGCAATTATTTTAATCAAAAGTGTAGTGTAGTTTAATTGGTATTTATTTGTTTTTCAATGAATTTATGTTTTATTTTATTTTTTTACAGAACTGATGAAAAAGTCCTGATACATAAGGCGTTATATTTATTCGCAGAAAATTTAATCTATCCGTTTTTTGCCTGAATTGTTAAATTTTTAATTTTTACTGCTTAGAATCTGAATTTATGAACATTTTGACATATGTAATTTTAGCAGTATATAGGTAGAAGTCGATATAAACACCGGATTTATTTGGTTTTAGTTTTAGGTTCAGGCTCGGTTTACGAAATTAATGACATAAATTGACATTCTAGGCCCACCTGGGTAGCATAGCTGGTAGGGCATCGGTCAACCACGCAGTCGGACGGGGTTCGAGTCCCCGGGGTTGGCTCCCATCATTATATTCACAATTAATTCTCACTTTAAAATCACACTAAAAATTCGCAACAAAGAAAAATTTCATATCCATAAAAATCTACTCATCGGGATATATCACAAATCGCAAAATTAGCGCAACCCAATGCACTCAACCCAGAACAAGGAACTTCTATCAAAAACAACTCAATAACTTATACCTCACACATGAAAAGCAACTTGATAAGCCACAACAACATCAATAACAAAAACACGTCGCATTACAATTCACATTGTCATGCATGCGTGAGGCCCATTCTGATATATGGGGTGGAAGTATGGGGACTAGATGAATAGGAGGAGTGAGAACGAGAGTAGGTCTGGTTCCTAAAGAGCGTGATGGGGTTGGAGAAATCGACTCCAGCGTACGTGGTTCTACAGGAAACGGGCAGAATGAGCATGAAATGGGAAGCGGTTGCAAGAGTGGTGCGATACGAGGAAAGATTGGCGCAAATCGGGAATGAAAGGTTAGTTAGGAAGGTGTAGCAGCAGGGGTCCAGTGAGTGGATGGTGAAGCGAAGGCGAGCGTATCAGGAGTTGGGGTTGTCGGTGGCGGTGGTGGAAGATATGTGTGCGAAACAGGTATCAGTGGAGGAACCGGTGAGGGAGAGAGGAAGGGAAGTCAAGGAAAAGGTTAGGCAAGAGAGGATAATGGGCAGTACCTACAACCCAGGGTACGTAAGGGTGCAGGTTATCGGGAAGAAGCCCTGGTACTTTGGGCATAGGGGCAGAAGCGGAATGGAGAAGACATTGTTGGCAAGGGCTAGGTGTGGCTCGGAGGAGAGTGGCAGGAAGGTCTGGATGGGGCAAGAATACACGAAATGTGTATTTAGTTTGGAAGGGGTGGATACCTGGGAGCACCTGGCAAGGGACTGTGAAGAACTGAAGAAGGGATGGCTAGGTTCCTCAGGAAGAGAAGAGAATATTGTCGGAAAATGGCTGGAAGAAAAGGGGGAAGGGCTGGCTGTCATCACCAAAATGGTACTGGAGAAGAAAATGGGAAGGGCGATCCTGGGATGATAGCTGGTTTTTGTATATGAAGTATTGTTCGGTTTATTTCTGTTATTATTTAATTTGGGAAAGGCTGTAAAGGTGATCAGGAAGACCGGAATGCCAATAAAGGTTATGCATACATACATTGTCATAACATGTAATACAACAAATAAAAAATAAAAAAACCGAACACAACATTTATTTTAACATTGTAGTATACATGTCACTACAATTTTAATTTAGTACACTTTATAGTACCAGTACAATTTAAAATCTATCAGAAAATAGATGGCGTCACTTTAAATGAAATATGCATAAGTAAATCAGTATCAAAATCAACTTCCGAAATGCAGTGCGACGGTGACAGGCGGAGGTTATCGATGCCTTGCGCATCCGAAAAGGGTTACAACGTCCTCGGGACGCGATCGGAGTTCACCGCCTTCGGAAAGTTGCCTGCCTTGGGCGCCGTTCAGCCGTCTCCAGTCGTTTCCAATCGTCTCCAGCCACTGCCAACCGTCTCAAACCATCTCCGACCACCCGCCCAGAAACGCCAACTGGCAGTGGGCCAAGCGCAACCAGCCGCGATAATCAGGCGAGCAAGCAGAACGCTCTCGCAGGACATTTCAGCCCTTCGAACATTTCCAAACCCGTTCAGCCCAGCGGCCCACCATATCCAACCTACTTCCTTATTTGCCTTCCACCCACATCAATGTGACACGCGAGAGGAATTCATGTTTGCAAATTTTCACAATCCACATTTACATTTTCGGTTTCATTCATCCATCCTTCCGCAGGACTACCTAATACTGCGATGCCTTAAATCAACAAGTTCCCGGCGAAATTCGGGTTTCGATTCTTTTGAATTGTGCATTCACGGCTAATTGCCCGCTTTTGAATCGTGGACTGGAATTGAGTACGACGTCGCGTCGACTCCCAATCAATTTATATTTCCATTTTCATTTGATATGCAGGAGTTGAGAGGATGAAAAGCAGAAGACCATTTTTTCCTCGACGCTTCTGGATGTGATTGTATGTGAAAGTTGTGCGATGCGGAAGCGAGATGATGCGGCGCAAAACGCGGCGCATAAATATTTATATAAATTTTAATTAAATTCATCGCCGTGGCGTTTTGTGCGCGCTCAGCGAGGGTATCGCCGAAATGAGCAGTCACACGCAGTCGGCGTCGTAAACATTCGCCGGAAGATGAACGTCAACGACAGTTGCGTTAACCCAAATTCTCCGCCGAGCTTTTAACATGGCAACATCGCTTATGAATATTGTGTCTAGTTGTTTATAGATGGAACTGCACATGTATACACTTTTTCGGTAATTCAGTGAAGACTAGCTAGTTATTTTCGAATATAATTCAACCAATGAGTTTCGAGAAAATTATATTTACTAAGTAAGAAGATACAAAATAAATCAGAACAGAATCAGTTTATTATAGTTTATTATACAACGAGTATGGAATGCTTGTCATTCCCTAATGGAAAAAGAAGTTATTCGATTTTGACTATTAATATTAAAAGACTTTGTCCAGAACTGCGAAAGTACCAAGGCCACGCTCGACCAAGGTAGGGTTAGAACAGAAGATAGACGGATTCAAAAGACCACGGTCGCCACCGAGTTACACGCTGGGGCGCTCGGAAAATGATACAAAAGTATCAAAAACAAACAAATGCAAGACTGGACTACCCGTCCAATGTGTAAGTCGAGGACGAAGTTGTTAACGCAGCAAAGTTTGGGTAGTAATTAAATTTTTATTTACAAAAATGCTAAAACTAAACATATGCAAACTCCCACAAACTTCCCACCACAAGAAATTACACCAACAAATCGGCGTGGTGACTAAAATAAACACACCCCCCGTCCAATTGAGATGCACCACTGATGCCTCTCTTTTCCGCACGCAATTTATGGTGGTCCGCCACTTGTTCACAACTGTAGACCCCCTGTGGGCAAGCTGGTGCGCCTAAAATGTCAGCCAGCGTCGTTTTTATCCCTAAGATTTATTTCCCTCATTCGGACTCTTCTCGGTCGAGACATATTTATGCGTCTAACGGCTGAGTTTCCAAAATCTTTGGCGTCAAGCATTACAAATCTATCACTAAATCAATAACACTAGAAATTGTCAGGCCAAAAATGGACATCCGGCTCCAGACACCGGATACCTCTTCTTTTATGCCCATTTTATTGCCTATTAGCCTCGCCGTTTTCAACAGACTTGTTACTATGAATAGCAATTACCACAAACCTCTGAAGGGAAAAAAATCCAGAAAACTCTGTCAATAAGAATTATATGCAAAATTTGCAAATATAACTAGTTGCAATCATAGTTTTAATGGTATGTGCGTAATATGCAGAAAAAATCGACTATTTATTAATAGGTCTTGTTAAAATTAGTAATAACAAGCCGATGAGTATAATAACAAGTAATAATGTTATTATACTCATCGGCTTGTTATTACTAATTTTAACAGGACCTATTAATAAATATTTCTATTTAGAAAAACGCAAACCAAAGAACGTAAATTAAAAAATGAACTCGTGGCATGAATAATAAAAATACTAAGTACATAGATACAATACATCGATTTTATTCCATCAAATAAATGAAGTAAAAAAAAACTATTGAACTATACTTTGTCTACATTTTTCCATCAACATTAACCTGTGGTTATCATGACTGAAAATTAGTAGACAGCTTTGTCAATTATTTAAAATTTATGGATAGTTGCATATACAAATAACCGCACCATTATTGTTTAAAATGCATGAGGATTACATTTGCAAATTTTATCAAAATTTGAACAACGCGAATATTGGTGCAAATTCTTCTCCTGCTGGAATTTACACCAATATTATATGCACCAATATATAAATATGTTTCAAAAAATATGAACATTTTTAAAAGACGAAATCCTTGTCAATTAATAGAAAACTTAATTAATAATTATTTAAAATGTAAAGTTGAAAAACTAACAAATTATTGTGAACATAAATGAATTATTAGGATTGCGTTATTTAAAATATATGTGTATTTGTTGGCGAAATCCAAGGAATAAATCCGTGAAATTTGTATACGTTTGTGAGTCTACCATCAAACATCAAACGAAATGAAAAATTTGCATTTTTGTTCCAAATAAAAACAAACTGACTATAGCGCTAAAAAAGCCAGTCCATTTCCCGTGGCTTTCCTGGGAGTGGAAAAAGTCAATGACTGCATTTCCCATCGCGATGCCATCGCTCACCAAAAATATCTTTCCTATTTAATGCGGATGTATCCAGCGTATAATGTCGATTTTCTGTCTCGGTTAAAATTCAATAAATTCCTATTCTTCATTAGAGCTTTCACTGATTTTTTTTTTAATCGGTAGATGGCATTATTTGCATGAATTGAAAAACAGCATAACTTCTAACTACTTCTAACTTGTGACTAAACGCCAGCATATGAACTTCATGACCTGTAATCTTCCAACATCAGGACGTTCAAAGACTAAATATGTGGACCCAGCGCATTCATCACACTGCAAGAAGGGGCGTTCCCCTTTTATTCTCAGTTTTTGTAACACCTTTGTGGGACCTAGTGTGTTACGAAAACAGGCTACCGACATTGGTTCCTGACAAATATTTAATATTTTCCTGTTGGTAGGAATAAACGCAGTACGCAGGAAGGTAATTGTCTGTTTTCAATCACCTATGAACTTCATGTCCTTTTCTTACGCGACTTAACAGATAACAGGTAGTTGTCGGTGTGTAATATTCTAATTTCTGAAGTTCATCACACTTCAAGAAAAGGCTACCAACTCAGTACACGTCCTCCTATTTTCTATCATAGTGATACTTTTGCGGGACCCAGTGCGTGCACTGCGCTACGAAATGGGCTATCGACATGGGTTCCCGGAAAATATTTAATATTTTCCTGTTGCTAGGAATAAACACAGTATGCAGGAATGCAATAAACTGTTTTCAATCACCTGTGAACTTCATGTCCTTTTTTTACGTGACCAAACAGATAACAGGTAGTTGTCGGTTTGTAATATTCTATTTTCTGGACGTGCGAGGACTAATGTAAACCAAGTGTGTTCATCACACTTCAAGAAAAGGCTGTCAACTCAATACACGTCCTTTTTTTATTTTCTGTCATAGTAACATCTCTGTGGGACCCAGTACGTGTACTATGCTACGCAAACGGGCTACCGACATTAGTTCCTTACAAATATATAGTCTATATAGATAAATATATAGTCTGTTTCTCAATCACCTATGAACTTCATATCTTTTTCTTACGCGTCTACACAGATAACAGGTAGTTGTCGGTCTGAAATCTTTTAATTCCTGGACATGCGTTTTCTAGACTAATGTGAACCAAGTGTGCATCACACTTCAAGAAAAGGCTGTCAACTCAGTACACGTCCTCTCTTTATTTTGTGTCATAGTGCGGGCACTGTGTTCCAAAAAAGGGATACCAATAAGGGTCCCTCAAATATTTGATACTTTCCTGCTGCCGCGAATAAACGCAGTACGCAGGAATGCAGTAGTCGGTTTTCAATCACCTGTGAACTTCATGTCCTTTTCTCACGCGACTGAACAGGTAGTTGTCAGTCTGTAAACTTCTAATTTCTGGATGTGCTAGGACTAATGTCAACCAAGTGCATCACAATTCAAGAAAAGGCTACCAACTCAGTACATGCCCTCTCTTTATTTTCTGTAATAGTAACACCTTTGTGGGACCTTTGTGTGCGTGCTATGCACTAGAAAAACGGACTATCGGTATTAGTTCGCAATAAATTGTCTAATTTCTAACTATAAGAACTGCAACATTAAAGAGTAAACATTCCACAAAAAAGTGTTACTTACAAAAAAAGGGAGAATATTACAAAAATAAGAAAAGTGACAAAATAATCTACAATATTCATAATGGAATATAAAATAGTCAGTAATGTTATTTCCATGTTTCATTTAATACAATTAACAAGACCGTAAAAGAATTTTCCTGTATCCTTCCATTTGTAAAACGGATCGCATAGAATATTTTCCATTGTGAGCGAAAGCTAGGAGTATATTTCATATTTTCCTGTTGCCAAGGAAAAAAAAAGCAATACATAGGAATGTAATAGTCAGTTCTCTATCCTCTTACCTCCTCGTAAAACATGGCATTTAAAGCTTACGCCCGCGTGCATCTTATTGATATAAGAACCTTTGACAATAAGGGACTGCGACAATAGGATTGTCGATCGATTGAGAGCGAGGCACGTTGACTTGTTGACTTGTTGACTCTCGCATTGAAGCGGAAGCAAATCGCAACGCTCATGCGTATATGCAGTGCGTGTGCTCCGAGAGTACTTTCTAGGCCAGTAGATGGCCACCGGATTGATTTCAAAAACCTTCTAGCAAGTTGCCGACGACCTCAAAATACTCATACGGCACGTAAATAAATAATACGCTTCGATATGCCACCCGTGAACCCCCTGCCAGATCGTCAGACAATCGCTTGTTGTGAATTAGCAATCAATCAATCAGCGAATCAATTAAACACGATCGGCGAAACATGGGTATATAAATTTATGAGCTTCGTGAGCGAAAAAGGCGATGCATCGATGCTAAAGCTTGAGTAAAGCTCAAAGCTCGAGAATAGATAATATATGAAAACCGATCGGCGGTTCAGCGGCGCTGCTGCTTTTTTCGTAAGGCTCTAAATATATTCAACGGCGGAGGCGAGCGGTAACGGTGGCGGCTGAAAGAGTATGGCAGTGCTGAAAGATTGGCTTTGCGTGTGAATACACCCGGCATTCGGCGCCCCGCCCACGAAAACTGTTGCTAGCCGACAGTGACTTGACATTTCATCGGCTTATTTAAATATATTGAATGTTGAGTGCCCGGCGCCTCCGCCAAACGCACAACAGACTGGAAAATGGCCGCCGAGGCGCTGATGCCAGGAAGTGGAAGAATAGGGTGGAATTTATTGAATTTTAACATATACCGAATGCCCATTAAATGGAAAAGGATTTTTGTTTTGTCATTTTCAGCTTTATATTCTCATATTATATTCAATTTTATTGATGTATAAAACTTTTTCATAAAAATACTCGATTGACTCGTTTTGCACAGGTGGGACTACTATATACGTTCTCAAAATTGTATAAATACTATAATAACAACTATTAGTATATAACGTCGACGGTTTCGTAAAATCTAATGATTTAATATATTTAAAATTCACTTTTAGAAAATTAATCATACTATATTGAAAGGCAATTTTTGTAAGCAATACATTTAATGGTTTCACTAATAATGTACTTCGCTATAAATGTTTATAGTTTAAACGAGATATTATTCATACATGACGCTATTAGGATAAAGTATGTAATAAACCGTAAATGTTACGCCGTTTTGGATTTAACTATGTTAGAGAAAATCTAATTTACTCACTTTTCAATACTAAATCTATAAAATATATTTTACTTTACTTTACTTTACTTTAAAATTGCGAAAATTAAAAATTTATTAACTTTACATAAGGAATAGTAGTATATATTCGTCAGTTCTACACTTCCTGATAGTATCAGCATTCAAGGATAGATGGCACCAGGAAAAAGAAAAGGTATTCTTGTTTTCAGGGTATTTTTGTTAAGTTTATTTTCTTATTTTATGGTATTTCGTATGTTATTATATAGGAATAAACACTAAACTTTAAAAAAATCCTCGTTTTTTTTCCGATTAATGCAGTTGCCATATGCAGATAATAATTTTATCGAGTCTTGTTCATTCAAAATGTTGAAAATATCTAAAATTAAATAGTTCTTAACGAGACTGCAGATGTCTCTGGTAATTAATGGTAGTATTAGTTAACATTTTAGTGTAATAATGAAAAAACTGGCAGAAATACGTATGATATTGTTACGTCTGCGGGTTTTTAGAAAAGTATACTCGCTTGGCTTGCCAACTTGACTATCGGGCATGTTGGCAGGGAGAGAATCGACGTGAAAACATAAAGTAAAATGCATAATTTATAACAGGTTTTCAGTTTCATTTAACATCTTGAACACCCCACTTATATGTTTCTCGTTTATTGAATGAGAGTATAACTTTGCTGTGAAAAAAAGTAAAATTATTACCTTTTAAGAATGAATATATGAAGGAAATTATTTATTTTGAAGAAATATGTGATAAAATGACAAGATTACGATAGAGCTGATAAAATATGAATGATATGAAAATATGATTGTCACTCGCTTGACTTGCAAACATTACTATCGTCCAAAATGATCTATATTCATGCAAATACCAAATATTTATACTAATGGGCCGCAAGACTATGTAGTCGATAGCTTGTTGCCATTTTGCAATAAATATTAATATTATTATTATTATTGTCTCTGGTAATTGATGGTAGTACTAGTTAACAGTTTAGTGTAACAATGAAATAACTGGCAGGAATGAATATATGAAGGAAATCATTAATTTTGAAGAAATTTGTAATAAAATGACTAGATTATAATAGAACTGATAGAATATGAATGATATTGTCACTATTAGGTATTTTAGAAAAGTATACTCGCTTGGCTTGCAAACATTACTACCTACCAGGCTGCTTATTCAAGCTATATTCATGCAAAAAAAAACAAATATTGATACTAATGGGCCGCAAGACTATGTAGTCGATATCTTGTTGCTATTTTGCAATAAATAGTAATATTATTATTATTATTGTCTCTGGTAATTGATGGTAGTACTAGTTAACAGTTTAGTGTAACAATGAAATAACTGGCAGGAATGAATATATGAAGGAAATCATTAATTTTGAAGAAATATTTGATAAATTGACAAGATTACGATAGAGCTGATAAAATATGAATGATATTGTCACTATCACTCGCTTGAGTGATAGAAAAATAGATATTAATAATATAATAATAGAATATGAATGATATTGTAATTATTAGGTATTTTAGAAAAGTATACTCGCTTGACTTGCAAACATTGCTACCTACCAGGCTGCTTATTCAAGCTATATTCATGCAAAAAAACAAATATTGATAATAATGGGCCGCAAGACTATATAGTCGATAGCTTGTTGCTATTTTGCAATAAATAGTAATAATGTTATTTAAATATAATTGTTTATACATTTCCTTAAAATTCAATCAACATGACCAATTTATGTCTATTCAATTACTATTAGTGTTCCAGATAAATAAAAAATGTACAGCAAACTCAGATCATCTTAAGATCAGGCAATTTGTAGCGAGAAATTGATGCGAAAGTGATGTTCTCCCGATGGCTACTCACAGCCATTAGTCTAGCTTATCTCTGGCCGGGACACATCGCCTGCAGAAACCCAGCCACCACACAACACTCCGGCGCCTGATCCTGAAACGTCCTTATCTCCATCCCTTATTAGCACAAAACCTACACGATACAATGCCGCAACTATGGCCATAGATCAAAGGATTCACTCATACAACAATCCATAAACTAGAGCAAACATCCATCCCACATGCGGCCCAGCAAAAACCTAAACTTTCTTTATTGCAAAGCACGTTCAAGGATTTCATCCTCAATCAAACAAGGCACCCAAACATCCTTTGCATAACAATATCCGTTATTAAATCATCCCACTACTTCAACCCTATTATAACCAGACCCACTTGAACAAAAAGGAATTTAATTATATGGATACCATTTTCGAATAAAAATAATTATATTGCGACCGAATATAATGTTGCCGTATGTGTAACAGCGTATTCCCTCCTGCAGGAATTGGTTTGTCAGTGAATAAACCATGGGATAAAATATTCGCCGCCGAAATGGTCGACGTTTTGCACACTTGGTGGAGGCGCCGGGCTGTACGTTCGCGCGCAAAAGGCTTCATTTCCATGCGAAAACTCCCGGCGGAATTTCTAAATGAAAAACGTGCCGTTTATTTTCCGTCGAGCCTTTTCTTGTGCAAACGATGCATTTTGCGTCGCGAATGCTTCATGCGACTGGCTGGAGCGGTAAGTCTTGGTGGCGTCTCGTAGGTTGCCTATGCGGCAATCTAAATTTGAATTTAAGATAAATAGTGCACCCAACACGTCGTCGCCCTACCTACGCGTAAATAATAACTCACACTTTATTACCACCTTGTTTTTGGCTTAATAAAATGGCAAATAATATGCGAAATATACGAAAATTGTTTTTGAGTACCACGCCATCTATGCTGCAACAGAATAAAACGACTGAAAATCGTGTAAAATAAAGACATTTAGAAGAACTCTCAGAAAATCGTGTTTAAACACAGATAATTGATGTTAAACCAATAAAATATACAGGTAAAGAACTGAAAATATGCATAATCATTTCCTGGGAATATCCTATGTTCATTTTAAAGTTTTTTTTTACATGTTTCCTTGGTTATTAGTCCTAAAATATTGAAAATTGCACCGAAAACTTAAACCCTGTTTGCATCTTTTTGGTTCTAAACCAGTGAAATAGAGGCAAAACCTGAACATATATTATCAAAGAATTTATAATCAGAATCTGAGAAATTCCTAAGATTTTTTTTTCAATTTCTCCATGTTCTCAATGGCCTTAAAATGTTGAAAATTTCACAGAAAACAAGGTCTAAACGCAACTTTCTGGTGTTTAATCAGTGAAATGCTGGAAATATGTCTAAAACTGAAAATATATAATCTAGATATTCCTAGGAATTTCCTATGATCGTTTTAAAGTTTATTTCCGATTTTTTTGTAAAACCAATAAAACACTGAAACTAACTTCCTCTTCAAATATGTGTTCGAAAACTATTGAAATAAACAAAATTCGCCTTGACATTTCTAACAATTGAATAAAATCTTTCTAACCTTAATTTAACCAAGAATAAATAAAGTTAGAAACTTTGAAAATCATAAACTAGTAGAAACACTTGAGTAAATTAATACCAATTATACTAATCGCTGACATTCATTACTAATCAAGAGAAATTATACGCCAGAAGATGATTGCTTTCGCAAGTGTGAAACTCACTACCCATTGTTGCATATTGCCACGACCATATCTGGCTCAACTTTGCTAATTTCGCTAATTTAGCATATTCGGCCCACTCAACAACCTTCGTCGCCTAGACGAAGATCTGCTTAACAATTCACCAGCTCAAGGCTCAAGGCTCAACTCCTCGTAACAACTCTACGCAAGTTGCAAACGTGTGACCTCTTCGCATAACGCCTGACATGCCTCGCACAATATCATAATCATAATGACAGTATGCGCAAATAGATCATTCAGGAAACCTTCTCCACCTCCTCCTCCTCCTTCCGCACCCTCTAATTTTCACGCCGCACCACACCTCGTGATAATATTATATAAACATACAAAACACGCAACTTGCTTGAATTAGAAACATTAAATTTGCATGTACCCCCGACAATCACGCTGCAGGCTTGATAAATTATGAAAATTTATGCCAGCTAACTTTCTTAACCGTAATAATGATAATAAGGATATTGATGATCGAATTATAATGATTTACGTAAACTAAAATCTGCTGGTCAATAATTATTCGTAATTTCTGTTTTTCTTAAGGTTTAGAGAATGATTTATAAAGGTTTAGAATATGTTTAATTAGAATTTTAGTGGATGATTTTGTTTGAATACTGTTTAATGCATAATTTCATTCTCAATTTCAAATGGAAATGATGCGACTAGATAAAAATCAAACCAGTCGCCCGGGGGTGGTGAAAGCCGGGGATGCGAATATTGCATTCGCAAAAAGACGACAATGCGCCGGCTTCCTGGGGATTCACAGCCAGTCGTGCGTCAACAAACAACGATATTAAACGAGCGAAGGCCATTTTGTGATTGAAACTCTCGAGTGCATTTCACGCGTGAACCAACTCGATTCAATCAGTCAACAAAAGCTTTGCATTGTTATTTTAGTGTAAGTAATTCGTTATAATATTTCGTTCTGTGGAATTAAAAAGATATTATCCTCTAGATAACGTTATGATAATACTTGGAACACAATTATTTTGGGATGGGATTGATTCTTTTATGAAAATACCCGAGTCTGCCAGTCAACGAATCGTAAAAAGTTTATTTCTGAAGAA
>JAODAC010053157.1:0-53820 GCA_027575185.1 Mimaenictus wilsoni
ACGGGGTGACACAAACGATCGACTGATTCCCAATCTCTCAGCATGCCAAGTAGAATGAGGACGAAAGTAATTTTAAGGTGTCATTTTTAATACAATTATTAATTTTAATTTCAACGATTACTGATTGACATTGTGCTAATTGTCGTGGCGCGAGAGCATAGGCCGCAGCCGCTTAAGCGCCCGTGAGTGCCGCGTTCGATCGCGCAGTGTGGCGGCGAGCGACACGAAACATGTTTTTGGGTTAACCGAATCGGCCATCTTGGGAACTGAATATTAACCTTTGAGTTCAAAGTGGTTTTGCGTGGAGTAGTGTGTGCCGTGTGTGCGTCATACACGCCGAGCGAAACGCGCGCAGACCCAGCGAAACAAACACACCGACAAGTATACAATCGTGCAGAAACAAAAAAAAATAACAGCTTGAAGCACTCACCCGCCACCTGCGAGGGAAATCACGCCGACCACACTAGCAGTGAGCAGCAAACGTGTGTGGAAGTCGGCTCCGGGGGTGTGCGAGCATTTTTTTTACTCGGCGCGGCGTTCGGGCGCGCGCTCGTGTGTTGATTGTTTGTGTTCGTACGTCGACGGACGGGGTTGGCCCGGCGGACGGCGGCGGATTATGACACGGCCGACCGAATTGTGCTGTGCCGCGCGTGTGTGATGCGTCTGCATTGAACATATGTATTCCACTCGTGGGCCTGCCGACACGGGGCGGCCGCTGCACTGAGAGGCGCAGGAGTGACCAACCCATCGGCCGGGGAAGAACGCCGCAGCAGGAGGATCAGCCGTCCAGGCAGCGTGCGCCACCGCGCGAACCTCCGCCAACGATGAGCGGGAACCAGAAGCAGGCGCCACCCGTGGGTGGTAGTCAGACGCAGACGCGCTTTCCGCAGCAACAACCGTATCCTTTTCTAAAGCAATCATGCCAATTGTAATATTCACAGCTACCACGTAGCAGCAGGAACTCGTTGATAAGGTGGTAAGGCACTGCTAACAACAACATTCGTTACGCCCCTTTATCTCGCTTCGGTTAGATTTAAACATGTGTGGGGATGTGTTACGCACCGCTCTCCTGGATATTTTACAATTGACCTAAATTTAGCATCGCTAGAGTTTGTCTCTTTCGTTTTGTACATGCAGTGGCTGATATGCGCATGCGTTGCGTATTAAGAGAGATGATCTTCAAAGATTCATTGCTTATCACCCGCTGATAAGGTATATATGCTACTGGGAATTTTAGCTTAGTTTGTTTTTCTAAATTGCATGGAATGTTAAACAATGTTTGTTTTCGTAACTTGATGCATTACTAGAGCGATGCTGAAGTAGTAGCGTACAAACGGTCGATTTTGTTCTTTTTCGACGTAAGTTAAGTCATAACTTTCGTCCGATTTTTTACGGCTTGCAAACGTATGACGTACGTACGAAACGCACCTTTACCGCGGCGATAGCGCGAGCGCCGGCACAACGGTAGCCGCAGTGTGCTGAGCGATGTGCTGCGAGCGGATTGTGTCATGTTCTATACGAGCATAACTTTCATTGGCCCAATCCAGTAGTACACGTTCACCTGTCTTCGCGGACGTGCGTGTTTTGCAGTGCGTATGCGTTTGTGCTCCCCTGCGAGGACTAATAATAAAAACATCGCGAGGCGGCTGCCCGGTGCGTGTCACGCGGCGCGCGCGCGCCTACCAGCCCGCACGGTAGAACCCATATGGTGTCTGAGCGGCGGTAACCGCCTCCACCACGCATCACCGGCGCCCTCTCGAGGGTGGCTCTTCGCATGGAAGCAGGTAATACGAGTGTGTAAAGTTGCATCAAATATGTGCAGGAATTTTGGTACACTGTGGGCCCAAAGGCATAGTGTTCAGCATCCGCCTTGGTACGTTTAACCTCAATAAATTCCTCCTGCAAAGCGCTCAGCAACTTTTAGTCGAGCATTCCGAGCTTGAGAGTGTAGTTAGGTTGGCAGAACGTGTGTATGATACTCGCACACGAGAACGTCACGTGGCATGTACGTGTGCGCTCTTTCGAGTGGTTTACGCTCATTTTAGAGACGACTTTGAGCGCATTTTTCTGCGCTGTCATTGCGTGGAAAATCCTGCGTCCGCAGGGATTACGTAATTCATGTCCGATTACGATTAGGGAGGATAGTGGCGATATTATAAACATGGGAAATTCCATATTTTCTTTACATTTCTCCTGATTGTCATTTATTTTTCTTATTTCACAACCGTATTTCATTTTGCATTTTAAAATCATTTTTAAATATGACTCAATTACATGATTTAATGTGATCTAGTTTTGGTTGCTATTAGAGCGCATGTCGAATGTGCCCTTGTGTCCACTTCCGGTTGCACTGCAAGCGCATGTTACGCTGATCCTGTAAACCGATGTTTGCCGATTCGTCGCTCGGGGTCGTGTACATTTGGCAACGGTGTTCTCGTGCGGTGCGCATGCGTCATGCAACCTGTCGGCAGTTTTCGTTCGCTGCCGAACTTCATAAGCGCTGCCAGTCGATACAATGGCGTTGTCGGTGCGCACAACGGTGACAAATGTTTAAGAGAAGAATTCGACGCGTTTCGCTTCAATCGTTTTACCACAATTCGAGTAAACGTCAGCGCAGTCGCATCGCGTGGATACCGCAAGAAGTGTGGCAATCGGCGTGCGACATCCGTGGAACCCGCGCGCGTGTTTTCTTATCGTTGATTGAAAGCTACTTACGTACAGTACGGAGCAGTCGGTGCAGCGAAGACCTCGAGAATCATCCGCCAAACCCTTCGCGAAAATTTTTACTATCGTGCATTCGTTGGTGGTTCGTGAGTACATACACGCGTTTGGTGTTGTGTGCGCCGCCCTAAAACAGAAGAGAGTGTGTGTGCGCGCGTGTTCGTCTCGCGAGTGTGTGCGGCTGTTACTGCTGCTGCTGCTGCACGGTGATTTCTCAAACGCCCTTATCGATTTTTATCGGAGGGGCACTAGAATCGCACGGCGTTGGCGGGCAGTGCTGCGAAATACACACAGTTGGTGGCTTCGCTCCGAAGACCACACGGCGGCCCTCGTCGACGAGGCCTACTATAACGCGTCGAAACCGAAGGGTGCTGATACCTCGTGGTAGTCGGGTTGGTGTGTCGCTGTTGGTGGTCGATCCGCCTTTTTGGCGAGAATCAATAGACACACGCTCGCGTCACGCTTACGCGGTTGCTTGTGCTACGGTCGCGTGTGTGCGCAATCACGAGTGATTTTAACTTTGGTGTGTAGCATGTGTGCCACGGCAAAATGCACCAGCTAGCAGGAGGGTACCACGACACAACGCATTATCATCACCAGAAGCCTCAGCAGCACAATACCGAGCGCACATCTTCGGCGGAGGCGGAAGGCACCAAAGATGCAAGAACTAGTTGTACGAGCACAATAACGCGCGTTTGATGATTGTGCTCCAGTAAACGTTTACAATTTTACTTACTACACGCACGCGTACATCGAGGACACCTCGTCTTCAGCGAGCCCATTTCGCGCGTCAATTTATTTCTTTTTTTGATCGTGCGCAATTTTGCCCACATACCCGGCGACAAAATGGTGTCGAGATATGTTAACGGGCCCGTCAAGCCGGAGATTTGTTTATTGCCACCGCCGCCGCATTATCGGATGATACAGCCACAGCGTAAGTTGAAAAATTCAGATACTGAATATGTCGATATATGCATACATGTAAAGCTCGAATGTTCGAACAGGTAAAAAATAATTGTTGAAATCCTTATTTTCGTTGCAAGGCAAACATTCTTTATTGTCTGGCTATAGCTGGGTAAATTGAAGCATATTTGACTAATTTTGAGCGTAGTTGACCGTATTTACTACCTACGGGTATTCTTGGAATTTCTGGGAAAATGCGGATCAGTGTGCATCTCTTTGTGTATACTGCACAGCCGGCTTCAAAAGTTGGCCTGAATGTGTATGCATCGGGTGGTTCGCTACCGTCGTCCGGGGCCAAAGATTGCTCTTGACAGTTGCCTGCGTGCGGGCCAAAAACAAGTTTGCACGCAAACACAATGCGTTTTCAGCACGCGGTCGGCTCTTTATTGCATCCCGTTTGCATGTGCACATCTGCACACAGCTGTTTTCATTGAAATTTCGTACGCGCAGGTTATTGTGGACGTCGTTTGACACATTGTATGTTGGACGCATGTTTGGCGAGAATGCAACTTGTAGATTCGCGCACGATTGTGTTTTCGACCGCGGTGGGACGAATAATTCATCGTCTGGGTTGTTCCCCTCACTGGATTTCGTTAGTCATCGTTCAGACAGAAAAAAAAAAACAAGTTAAAGATTTTGACACATGAGTATGTACGTAATTTAATTTTTTTGCACTTGGTACAAGAATCTGGGATGAATGTAGTTGTCTATTAGGCGTCGGTGATTTCCGGTTGTCGCATTCTTGTTTTCCACGTTTGCTTAGTCTGGCCGTTTCCGACTGTTGTCATTAACCCACAGCAGCAGCAAATGCACGGCGAAAATTTAAACGCGTCGCGAACGTCCTTGAAAAGCACTGCAAATATTTGCAACCTTGCAAAGTCGGCCGACTTCTCGGCTGACGGGCAAACTAGATGCAGAAATCCGTGTTAGAAATGAAGCGCAAGTGCCACGGTAAAAGCAGAAACTAAGAGAGGGACATTTTGTTTGGAAACTGCCGCAACTATGTGTCCCTCTCTGTATATGCATACATACGGCATGGGAATGTGAATAGAATAACGGGGCCTTGCGGCAGCGTAGTTTCATTTTTCTCTACGTTGCGCGTTGTGTAATGTCGTTGGTAACGTTTGAATGCTGCGAATGTCTGAATGCATCACAGCAGCGCTGCTGTTACTGCTGTGGTGCGACTTGTGATCTATGATGTAACTTCTCGGGTAATTGCAGGCTATGTTTTTGTCGGATGAATGGGACGGTAGTGGGCAGGAATCGTGAGTAGGTTTTCGTCGGAAGTGCGTGGCTCATTATCCATGTGTTGCGTGAATGTACCTACTAAATGGCGCAAGATCAATGGCGAAAAGGTTTTTGTAACATTCAGTTTTCCATGCCGCGTGGCTAAAGGTGTAAGTGCATTATTTGTGCAACTAGGTCCCCTGGTTAAGGTTACGCGAACGCGAACGAACAGAACCGCGAGCCGCAACGGCACGACCCATTTTCCTGACCCACTTTGGTGTTGTGTGATGCTAGTATAGAATGTGTGCGTTTCGGCTGCAATGTAATGCGCCGTGTGATGTGCCCTAGCGGGAGCGGCACGCCGCACTTCTGCAAGCTGAGAGGCATGCACACCGGAATCATGCACACAATACTTGTGCAGAGGCGGTGGCAGAGAGCGTCATCACCGCACAAGTGCACGTTCTATTGATTTTTGCATCGCGCCCCGCGTGCACACAGGTCGATTACGCGCCCGAGCGGGCCACATGCATTTTCGTCATTGCCCAATTGCTGATGTAAAATTTAAGCAAGTTCGATATTGCGCCCGCCGACCTCGACTGAGTATATTCACGTCATTTGTGCGTCCAATTATATTGCTTTAAACTTTCATTTGATCTACTTTTTCGCGGAAATGTACAAGTATACTAGTTGCGTTTAACATTTCTCTCCCCACTTGACGCGTAGACATTCCTACGTTCTGAACGTAGATTTACGTACAGCATAATGTGAAAGTTTTCACAATTAGACCTTTTAATTACCTGTATTTGAAATAATTCCATGTCTTAATGCATATATCACAATTATAGTAATTGTGCATTACCTCAATTTAATGGATTCAAGCATTTTAGGGTCTAGTAATAAATAGGAATGCCTTATTACCTTGCCACTTTATCATCGTGACGAGAAATTTACGTGACAATTAATGAACTGTTTATACTATCGATTGCTTCCTTAATTGTGTAATAGTTATTTGCAGAGACCTCCGACGCCAAGTGAGTGATCCAAAACGATCGTGCAGACAAAAAATAGAACTTTTTCAGGTTTTTGGTCTCCTTTTATGCGCGCTTGCTTACATGGTCGTTATTACTTTTATAGGAGCTGAGTTTCATGTTAGTCATCAGTCGTACGTCCAGCAGCAGCAACAGCCCCCGAATCAGATTGCGAACCAAGGACCGCCGCTGAGAGGCATGGCGCCCACCGGCCCGCCCACACAGGCGTCGACGCCACCCAACGCCGACCTCAAGGTGCAGCAGCATGTCCAGCAGCAGCAACCAACGATGGGCATGTACCAGTCACGTGGTGGGCCCAACTTCTTCACACGACCGCCCAATAGTCAGACACCGCGTATCCTCAATGCTAGACCGGTGAGTTTGCTGCCAGGACTACGGACTACGGACAGTGCCATCTAGAACAGGAATCATTAAACAAAATATGTATAATTTTATTGTAGAATCAGCAAACGATATACACTGGCCATCCATCGATTCCGATGCAGCCGTTTCAGGTGCTGAACGTGCCAGCGATGCCACAGTTCCAGGGGTATGGGCAGCGTGCCGCACCCGCGGCGGCGTTCATGCAGCCGAACGTTGGCTTTTATCAGGGTCACACATACATGGCAACGCCACAATATGCCGGGCCCTACTACAATTACCCAGCGCTGCCGCGACAGCCACAGGCGCAGGTGCCGCCGGTGCCACAAGGTATGCAGCACGCACCGGTGCAGCAGGCGCCGACGATGGCGCCAGCCGTGATGACGGCTGCGCAGCCGAAGAAGCCCCAGAAGAAGCGTACGAACGCCATCCAGATCATCAATCCGGAGACGATGCTGCCGATCGATGATGATGAGATGCATCCGACGTCTGGCGAGTCGTCGGCGCGCCAAACGCCGCAGCCGGTACCTCCGCTCAATTCCAAGGAGGTGCAGGCGACGTTTGCCAAGCAGGTGGCGCAAGCGATCAATAAGGACTCGGCGAGCGCGGTCGCCGTCGATGAGGAGCATCACCACCAGCACCATGAGGCGACAACGCACCATCATGTACATGACGCCTCTCCGCAACAGCCGACAGTACAGCAAACGCAACCCACCCCATTCCATCAGATTTCCCAAAATGTACATAATAGAAACGACATAGCTAAATCTAGTAAATTACAGGTATGTAACATAATTTATCTGTTATAGATTGTAATGCACCTCTTGGTAAACAAATTAGTTGAAACCCTCAAATTCTCGAAATTGGATAGTTGGGGTGGTATCATTAGTTGTAAATCAGTTAGCTTTCAACAGATTCAAGCAGATATTATGCCTTTTTAGGTGCCAACAAATGATTTTGTTCCGGCCAATAACCAATCAAATACTGCCAAAGAGACCCCCGTCGTGTCGGCGATCTCAAACGCCGCCGAGGTGACGATACCGGGCAAGCCCAAGGACCGCGAGAGTCCAGTGAAGGGTCGCAAGCCGCGCGAACAGCCACAGCAATCCGCCGCCTCTTCTGCCGGCCCGAAGGAGCCCGCTCCGTTGTTGCAAAAGGAACCAACGTTGAAGGAGACAGCGCCGCCGCCACAGCTGAAGGAGTCTACGGTGACGGTCGATGCAGCCAAGCCCAAGGAGGAGGTGAAGCCCAAAGAGCAGCCATCGGCGGCGCAGGCGCCCACCGAGCATCTCTCGAAACCCACCTCCAAGGATTTGCAATCGCAGCAGCCACTCCAAGCCGGCCTGTTGCAACGCGAGGATAAGAAGCAGCCTGCTGCAGCGGCTCCCAAGAAGGAGAGCGTCGTGTCCGCCGAGAATACGTCGAGCGCTGCTCTGCCGCAGCAGCCGACTGTCAGCCAGGAGAATAGCGGTGAGTTTCTTGCATTCACTTTAACGCTGCTAGCGTTTCACTTGCTCGCCTTGCTTACGACCACTTGACCACATTACACATTGACTTACATACTTGACATCACGTACACGCAGTGTAAATACCGAAATACTTGGCGCTGACGGCTGACAACCGAAATAAAAACTCTGTACAAAAGTAGTGCTCGCTTATCTCTACATCATACAAAACCAAAACACAATTCACACATACACACTTCCTTATCTGCTCTTACAAATCTCGATGCGTTCAATCGCTGCACGTGGTATGTAGATGTTCAAATTGTAACCGGAAATTGGTACTGCCATCTGTGTCATCTTAGAAATCGTGAATTTTAAAATACAATGGAAATAGAAATTGCCAGGCGCTCGTGGAATGTGTAGAATGTGCGATTGTTGCTAGGCCGAGGTTTTACGCAATTCTAAAAGCCGCTCGTAAAGCAACTATCTCTGTGACAACGCCATGATCACAGTAATATAAAATTTGGTCATCGGTAGTGCTGCCGCCTTTGAAGGCATGAAGTGTGAATGGATTCTAATTTCGCAACAACAACAAAAAACAGTACTCTTATCATATTTCAATAGCTTTACAAAAATTTTTATAAAGGATGTAGTTTTGCGACAATATTGATTTATTTTCGGTTAATTATGTTTCTACCTTTGATCGTGTTAATAGGTCTTTTAATTGTCTCCTTTTCTGGGATTATTTCAAAGAGTGTTTGTTGTATTTTAGTAAATAAGAAACGATTAAATCGGGCCTAAATTGGTGTGCAAGAATTTTATTGGCACCAGCCCTGTCAATATTTTCTACGGAATTTCAGAAAATGAAATTTGGAACCCATAACCAGGAATTTGCGAAATTTTAATACTAAAATCGTGCCCTGCATGTCCATTCATATAGAAAATTAGTTGCTTCTATAAATAAAAAGATCTTAATTATTTCCCGAATTTACGTGGTATGATTCCAAGAATCTAAAAATTTATGAAATTAAAAACGGTTGCATTATCCAAGAGTTTCAACGGTTGCGGTGGGGGCGCTCGCAGCATCGTACGTGTTCGGCCGGAACTGTACGATGCGCCCTCGTCCAACATGGCTGTCGGCGGCGTACAGTTCTACTCGCGGCGACCACATGGGTCGCACGCAACGTGTTCGTTGAGCACAAGTCTCGTGTGCTGGTGCGGGCTACATTTTAATCCGCGCTGCACCCGCAAAATTCAAATACTCGCGTAACTATATTCGCCCATATTTTTACAATTTAGTTTTAAGTATAGAAAAAAGCCAAAGTAACCGAAAAGTGATCTGATAAGTGTAACTTTGTACCAAGTACAAAACGTGTTCGTAAATTTTTATTTAAAGTTTTGAATCTATCAAAGATTACAGTTTTCCAATTTTTTTGTAATAAGATTTTAGCTGTACGTGAGTAGACTGACCTTTTCGCTGTGTACATGTACGCGGATATTTTAAACTAAACCAGTGTGAATACCTTAGCGTGTGCGCGTAGATTCTAAATTCGGTGCAGCGAGATACGAAGTCGCGCCGTTGAAATAGTTTTGGAGTTTTTTTTTTCACTCGCTGCGCCCGGCAGTGTGGAGCTGCTCAAGAAGGCGGGACACACACACGCGGCGCTGCGATTTGCGTCTCTTCGTCACGTCTAAGAATAGCCCATACCCGAGACACATCTCCAACAGATCTTTAAGCTCAAAGTGTGCGACCGTTTAACTGGTTGCGGACATGCCGCAATTAGATAGGGGTAATGATAATTATTGTGTTGCCTTTTTCATATGTCCGTACCTCGTCATTTTTACGATTATGGGAATTGTGTGTAGCCGATGGCAATTTGCATGTTCTAGTGTTCGAGGCGCAGGCGAGCGTGACGAAGGTGAGACCGTCGCAGGCAACGGTAGCCACGCCGCACCGCGCCCAAGAAGGTGCTGCTGTTTGCTGAATGCGTGCGTTGAGCGGTTATTATATAATAATTTTCGGTCAATGTGATGTTTTTCTAATGGTCTTTTTGTGTCCCGTTTTATATTGTATCGATTCAGCGCTGTCGGCGTTCATACTGTTGGCGTGTGCGATCGCTTTCCCGTAATTTATGCAAGCGCAGCGTGTCCGCCGGGTCGGCTTTTAGAAAGTCCCAATATGTAGAAGTCGTATGTGTATGTGTGCAGCAAGCAGTGTGGTTCACCTTGCTGCGGAATGGACAGAGAATCTGCGAATAAGATCAGATCAGGCCGAATTTTTGCGATGCTGCATATACCGATTATTTCGGACCCACACTCTCACACAAATTATATTTGACCCAAAATTTTCATTTTCCAGATTAATTTTGTGTAAAATGTTTACAAACACGTGTAAACTACAATACCACTTTTAAATTGCCACATATTCAATTTACTGAATTTTAAATTTTGAAGTCTATAGAAACACGTGTGAAGTACAGTTGTTTCTCCGCGCACTTTTATCGCTTATTGAATATTTTGAGCATATTCTCTCGGATTAACAACAGTTATAGATATTAGTACTTGATATTTTAAGTGTTTAGATATTTCCAAATTCCAATTATGGGTATGCTTAAATGTTAACTAACATGACTTTTATGGTTCATTATTCTTCTGTGCCCGACAATCTGTCGTTTATGGCTATATATTTCAAACTTTTTGAAGACTATTCCTTAAATTTAATAAAATTTGCATTTAACGTCCTTGTAACCATTCAGGTACAACTCACAATGATGTAATTTAAAATCTCCGCTAATTAATGGAATATAATACCAGTAGACGTGTGGCAGACGTGGCCGGGAGTTGCCAAGCGTCGAAACGCGATTACTCTCAGTCATTACTGTTGAGTTGAGCCACGGCTGCACTTCACTGCGCCTCTGGCATGCCGGTACGTGGTTTAGGTTCGGTCAATGCTTTTTCTCTTCTTTCACTTGGTTAATATCGCCAGTGATTCGGTCGGTGTTTCAACCTACTTATAAATCGCGCACAACGTTTTTTCGTGCTACCAGTACGCTTAACATACAAACCAGCCATCCCCGGCCGGTGTGTGTTGTGTGAGGCAATCAAACCGCCTACATTCTTGCCGACGTGCCAAGAAAGCTCCCCTTTTATGCCGGTATTTGTCAGCGATAGCCCACGAATGTGAATCACGCTCAAGTGATAATTTTATAACTGCCCACGGTGATATCGTATGTATTTTTTGGCGTTGGTCAAAATTACTAGCTGTGTTTGTGGTTCGATGCCAAAATTTTCATAAGTATGCGTGAAATTCCTTTTTCCGCTTTAGGAAATATTTACAGCGATGATCTATCATATTTCCCACTCTCTCGTGGTTTTCTTGAATGAATGTTAAAGTGAACGGTTTGGTTTCCATTAATCTGATTTGGAACAGAAGTTGAACTTGACATCGTTTGTGAAATTCAGCGGCAATTCGATAATACGCGTGACATCTTGTGACCCGTTTTACGTCGACTCTAGCCTTTTGAGCTCGATAACTCGTGGCCGTCCTTGCTAACGGCAACAATCTATCACTAAGTTACAAGTCTAGTCAGTATCTGCATAGCCTTTACAGCTGTTCCACTTCTTTGATAGGTAGAACGGTGGGCGGCTTATGCGAAAGTAATTTAGTAGAAATCTGTTGAATCTCTTTACATACAGAAGGAGGTAGTATTTCTACTAATACATTCATTAATGAATACGTTTTTATTGTTTCGATACTTGTTTGCAAGTGTTATTTGTACTAATTGACGGCTTTCTTTCTCCTCTTAGGTAAATCTAAGCAAACACAGAGGGGCAAAGACCAATTGAAGCAAACTGGCGGTCAACCAACGACGGGGGCGAGCAATAAACCGGCAGTGGTCGCAAACCCTCCTCAGCCGCCGACAAAGACCAACAAGGCGAATAAGATGAAGGAGCTAAACTTGAAAGGAGCGAACAAGGAAGGCACCGATATGGACGCCTTCAGTATAAGCGGTGATGTGCCGTCAACGAATGTAAACGACGTGCCGGTAACGCCACAGCAAGTCGCCGCGCCAACACAGCAGACGCCACCTGCTGTCGCACAGCAGCCACAGCCGCCGCCGCCACCCACTGCCACGACACCGATCGTCGTCGAGAAGGAAACTGTGCCGATGCCGGCTGAGACAAACAGTGAGCCACAGGTCACTAAGCCTGACCCGCCGAAGAAGAGTACCTTCGACATCACCGCGATTGTGCGGGATCAGCCCAAACCTTTCACAGCGCCGCCCGCTGTACAGGAGAACCGCGACGAGCCAGACCGTGCACCACTCTCCAACGACAAGCTCGTGCAGGCAAAGAATGAAGCCAACGCCAAGACAGCCATTACTAATGAACAATCGGAGATCAGACCGCTCCAGTACAAAGAAGGTGCGTGCTTATTGTGTGTTCTCTCAATGAATGCGTAATTAATTTAACGCTTGGAGTACGTCCCTAATTGGATAGCTTATTATGAACGTTTGTGTGTTATTGGCAGATCAATGGTCCCCGCAAAATCCGAAAGGCAAGAAATCCTACGACCGCGACTTCCTCATGGCGTTGCGCTCCTATCCAAAGAGCAAAACGAAACCTGAGAACATCATTAATGATGTGTTGGCTGGTGACGATAGAAATGTAAGCGACAAAACAAAAATTAAATATTTGCAAACATTGCTACATTTGCATGACCTTTACAGCTGTTTTACTCGTTTAATGTGAAAACGGCGGGCGGTTATGCAAAATTAATTCAGCTGTGATGTCACTTCAAGTTTTTTTTAATAAAAGTTTGAATTATCACTGTTAAAACAAATCTACTCAATGTGAATAAGTCTAAAATTGTGCTTTGTGAATATCTATTTGTAAAATATTAATGTTTACATATCATTTTGATTTACAGAGGCTTGGTGATATTGGAAGGTACTCAATGGGTGGACGTACAGACTTTGCTCCTAGTTTTGGCGGTAGTAATGCCATCTTAAAGTCCCAATCCACCAGAATTGTAAGTATTCAGCTTTGTTAAACTTTCTTTTGCCAGGAACTGATTTTTTAAATGATGATTTCAAATGTAAAAAATTAAACAATGAAAGTAGTGAACTGAAACGTTGTGTTGATATAATAATCTGATAATCGAATTAAGTAATACCGCTTGAATTAAGCGTATCATGAGTAGTTATTAATAATATCTTTACATTTTGTAGGCTCCAAAACGTAACAGCCAACAAGGTAAACCAAGTGGCAACTCGAAGGGTGGTAAGTCAGGAAGCATGATTCGCGTCTCCATCTCCTTCCGCGAGGATGTCAAATTGCATGAGGCTGAGAATGCATGGAAACCCGCCCGCCTGAATCCAAGCGTCGTAAAGACTGACGATGACCGTAAGACTGAAGTACGTACTTTTATTTGTTTTGGTTAACGTTTGTATTTATATATGCTGATCTTTCCATGAATGATTTCAATTTATAGGATTTATACAAAAAAGTACGCGGTGTACTGAACAAATTGACACCGCAGAAGTTCAGCACGCTTCTGAATCAAATCAAAACGCTGCCGATTGACACGACGGAGCGTCTGCAAGGTGTCATCGATCTGGTGTTTGAGAAGGCTGTCGACGAGCCTAACTTCTCCGTTGCATACGCGTTGATGTGCAGAGAGCTGGCTCTCATGCAGGTGCTGGTTTCGCCCGATAGTAAGGAGTTCGTCAACTTCCGCAAGCTACTCGTAACGCGTTGCCAGATTGAATTCGAGAAGAACTCCAGCGAAGAGAGCAATCGTAATGTCCGTCTTGAAGAGATTGAGGCGTGCCCCGACCCGGAGAAAAAGAAGGAAATGATGCTAACCCTCGAGGAGGACGATCGTAGGATACGAATGAAATCGGTCGGAAATATTCGATTCATTGGTGAGTAGATTCTTCTTCTTCTTTTTTTTTATTTAAGTTTTTCAAAATGATGGTAAATTGAAAGTAGTGGACCGATTTCTGGTGAGGATCTTTTTATAGACTGATTGAAATTTAAATTGAATCTTTGTACCTCTTGCCTGTTTAGAATACTATTAACAGGTATTGTTTGCAGGCGAGCTATTTAAGCAGCAAATGCTTACACAGAATATCATGGTGCGATGTTTATACAACTTAATTGAGAATGAAGACGAGGAGCGCCTCGAATGTCTCTGCAAGCTCCTGTCTACCATAGGTAAAGATCTTGAAGTGAAGAATGTCGACCTTACCAAGATTTTCGACCAGATGCGCAATATCGTCGACCGCAAGAACGGCAAGGTGAGCAGTCGCGTACGCTTCATGCTGCAGGACGTGATCGATCTGCGCGCCGGTGGATGGGTGCCACGACGCACCGACCTTAATCCGAAGACTATCGAGCAGATCCAGAAGGAGGCCGATCACGAGCAGATGGCGATTGCTGCTATGAACTCGGGCCCAATGACCCCGCGTAAGGACGATCGTAACTCGAGCAATTCGGGCAAGCGCGGTGGCCGATCGATGGATGATAGTGGCTGGATGACGGCCGGTTCGCGCAAGACTAACCAGTCGTTCATGCTGCAAGCGGACAAGCTGAAGATTCAGAATCCGCCCATCGACGAACCACTTGGTTCACGCAGCTCATTCAGCAACTGGAGCCGTGGCTCCTCTGTGTCACAGAAGGCGGCGCCGACTAGCAATAGTAGCAGTAGCAACAAGTATGCATTGCTGGATAACTCCAACAGCGATATGGACAACCGCGGCGGATACCGCAAGGATCCGTACATGTCAAAGGGCACGAGTCTAGAGCGTACATTCAAGTCGTATGATGGCCGCAATTCTCGATCAGGATCGCAGCATCGTGGTCAGGACCGCGAGCGGGAAAGGGAGCGCGAACGCGAGCGTGACAACTCTCAACGCAACACACCCACGCCGACACAACAACCGCCGAAAGTGCCGACACCGCAGTTCGAACAGCTATCTGCTGATAAACTAATTCGTATTAGCAAGGGCATCTTGGAGGAATTCATGAATGATTTGTCGAGTCTGGACGACACTATTGCCGAAATTAAGGAGAAGTTCAACCCAACCCAACATCATGAGTTCGTGACAGCTATGTAAGCATTCATATTTCAATATTTATAACGTTACGCACAGAAATCACTGTCTGTAATTTGAATCCTTACAAATTATAGCTGTTTTTCAGTGCAATAATAATGTATGGATTCGCTAACGCCATTAGAGTTTTCTCGATGAATGGAGTTTGATAGTAGACCATGCAACAGTCGTTTTTTAGTCAGTTTGAACAGAACTAATTTGTATGTTTTCACGATTTCAGGTTTAATGAATGGTTGGAGCGATCAGTAACAGCTCGTGAAAAAGTCGGCGTACTATGTAGTCATCTTCTAAAGCGGCAAATCATATCCTTAGATAGTTACTGTAACGCTTTGAAGGAAATGTTTGCAAGTGCCGAAGACCTGCTTGTAGATATTCCAAAAATATGGACGTATCTTGCTGATTTAACAGGTATTTTATCATTTTTATATTTATATATTTGGTAATATATTCACAATGCAATTTCGGACCGATTTTTTGCTAACCAGAGGTTTAAAAACTAATGAAAAATCTTTACAGCTACTCCTATCACCACCGGTGTACTATCTCTAAAAACGCTGCACAAGTGCTCCGATTGCCTGCTTAAGCAGGGATACGCACGACACCTGCTTGCTGCAGTTCTCAATACTCTAATCAAAATGGAAGGACCTGTCCAGCTCAAGGCTAAATGGGACGCATCCAATTTAACGTTTAGCGACTGGATGGAGCCAAAGTTAGTCGATAACTTTGTCGAATCAAATGTGAGCAAATTTCTTCTCCAAAAATATGAAATGTGCGAATAATCACATTTCATATTTTTGTTTATTGAAGATACTTTAAACATGCGTATTTCCATTTTTCATAATATACAATAATTGTTTTATTTCAGAGCCTTATATATTTGACGGGAACCGGCGGAAACCCCGCGGCAGGCCAATGCAATATAACTTATAAGGATATTTCCGAAAAATTAATTCAATTCTTTAAATCAGAGGCTTCAAATGATGACGTATTCTCGTGGATATCCGTAAGTCTCAAATTTCTACATAGCTGGATATTATTCGCAATTCCAGCTCCACATTTCTACTCTCAATGAAAATTGTGGCGTTTTCAAATTGCGATAGTAAATTACTTGGATACTAATCCTCGCAACTTTATAAATGTTGTGTTGGGTATCAAAACCAATTAACATGCATTTCTTTCATTTGTTGATTTAATTAATTAATTGTTGATTTTATTATAAGTTCTTATACTTTCATTATACCGAATTATTTGTTTTCCAGGCGAATGTCTGCGAAAAGGAGAAGGAAAATGAATTCATTCGCGTGCTTTCCACGGCGTACATCAATCACGCGATGGCCAATGATAAGTTCCAAGAACACATTTTCCTTAATAATCAGAATGTCTTGGTTAGGTATATTGAAAGTAATCCGACGTTCCAATTACATTGCTTGTATGCGGTTCAAGCGATAGTAAACAAATTAAAGCATCCTTCAGGTATGTCTCGCAATCATGCTCGTGAAATAAAAACTTATTTTTGCTTTTATTTCTAGGGCTGTTGCTGAAAATTTTTAATGCGTTATATGAGCATAATGTTATATCCTTTGAAGCCTTCCTCATGTGGGAGAGTAGTGATGATCCATTAGGACAAGAAAGTAAAGGTAAGTAAAAGTGTTCGTCTTCTTTCGTGTTTATATATGTTATGCATGACCCGATAGCGAACTGTTGCATACTTGCAATTATGCAAAAGAATTCGGTTTATGCGAAAGTAACTAGAAAAATTCGCTAACACCGTCTTCATTCTATAAGCGGAGTTTGATAGTACTTTTCTTACAATATTTAGTGTAGATATCTCACTTTTCACACATTATGCTAAAGTTGGATTTAAACCATTTATTAATATATAACATTATTTAGATTAATTCACTCGTGCCTGAAAAGAAATTAATAATTAATTAGTTGTTTGTCTAAATTATGCGTTTTGTCTAGAATGTGAATTCATTTCTAATTCTTGCTTCATTCTGTTAGGTGTTGCCGTAAAACAGTTGACCAGCTTCTTCACGCAATTAAAGGAGGGCGAGTCGGAGAACGAATCGGCCTCGTCGACGGAGGACTAGCATCCGATCGTCTTCGGCCCGCTCGAATGGGCGGCCGAATGTTAGCGACACATTGCGGGCGTCGGAGGCGGTTGCAACGCACGCCCCATCCCTCCTTCATACACGCATACCCCTAGTTACTGAATTAATTGTCGACCATCGTCGCCATGGAGTCACAATCTGCGAACAATGTCAATGTCGACGCGGCGACACGCCCACCACGTATGGTACGACGATGTGCGCGAACCGCGCCTGCGCTGCTTCGAGAGACAATCGCCGAGAATACGCCCCGGAAGTAGTAGTGCGCGCGCGCATGAATAACTTACTCGTATTTACAGTGGTGCCCCTCCGCCAATTGTGCATTATTTGTCCCCCAAAATGCAAAACAACACTATTCCCCCCGTATAATCGAATCCCCCGCCCCACGAAGCAACACCACAACCTCTAAACAAACTTCTTAAACAAACAGTGACTTTGTGCTAGTTAAAATTTATACAATTGTTTATATATACAAATATTTAACAAAAAAGCAAAAAAACAAAAAAGGTAAAAATTATTTAATTATATATTATATTATATACTTTATATGAAATAATGCGGCATTCCCCGTATTCCCCGATGTGTGCGAAACTTCGCAAATACACGCTTTATAAGGGCAAGTACCGCGGCGCAGAACAGTGCATCATGTATGTCTGCCCAAAGAAAACACAACTAAGTATAAAATCTGAGAACCCGCGTTCTTTTTTAAACCCAAGAATAACGTGCGCGTAGGTTTGACGAATTAAAAGACATTTAGTGCCCCTGTGACAGACTTTACAATGGACAGCGGAAAGAAAATGATGAACTATAATTAAATTGCAAATAAATATATATAAAATATATATTTAAATTAAAGGGAAAATGAACACACGAGAGCGAGTCCTGCATACATTAAATTAATTTAACTGTTTTACAACTATGTGGGCGGCCTAATGAATGATGGAATAGTTTTACCAAAAGCTGCGCGATGATTTTCTTGCAAATTGCGCTCGTTTTAAATTTAATAATCTTAATTTATGGTAAAATAACTTCTTTTAAAATTTACGAATGATGTGTATCGGATCCATTATTTGTTGGGCCGATTTTCGATTTGCATACGCGCAAATACAAGAAACAAAAATTGTGGGAAGATCTTGCGTTCTTTTTTTTTGTTGAGAAATGGTTGCATATTGTATGTTTTTTTTTTCGTTGGCAATTGCGCTGCTGTGCTAATCTACCGATGAATCATTGTAACACACTTCTATTCTATTTTGTTATTTTTATTTGTTATAGAAGCGTTTATTATGATTTAGTGTCTCCCTCCTACCACCTATAATTGATTTACCTTTACCTATTTGTTAAGTTATTGTAAGTTATATATATTTTGTGAAGATTCATTTGCGAGCATGCTTTTCTGGCAAACGCGCAAGAAAAACAAAAGCGAAAGAAACATGTTGAACGAAGACGACTCGAATATGCGACATTTACACACCCCCGCCCCTTTCACATCTTTAGAACTCCGCAGCTCGCAAAAGTGATTTGCTGTTACAATTGTTCCGTTGCGAGACATTCACGGCGCATTACACACTCGAATTACTTTATACATTTAACTAATGTTTATATTTTTATATGCAATTTTTACGTTCGATGTATGTAAGTAATTTGTTGTAGTTTGTTAAAAAAAGAACGGTAGGATGGTGTCGGTTGCGCGACTGTGCTAGTCAGTTTTGTTTGTAATTTGTAGAGATATCCGCGATACACACTCCGCGTTTTTTTCGGTACTGTTTCCGGCTGGCATAGCGATGCGAGCGACAAAAATTCCACTTGGCTTCTTTTCCGGTTAGTTGGATGCAAGAATATTGTATATACGCTTTTCGTTTTGTTGTCTGTTCTCCCACAATGGTGTCCCTTCGAAGCTGCGTGTTAATGCGCGCGTTCACCGATAAAAAACAACCGAAAACCTTATATGCAGTATTTTTCTGACTGATGTGTATAATTGTACATAGACGAAAAACAAAGCTACTAAATAATGAACTATAAACTTCCAGGTTGTTGACATTGCAAGATAACTGAGTGACAACCTACCCTAAGTATCATTGCTCAGAGAATGAATGCAGAGATCGATGAGCACTTGCAATTAGTGCCGTCTCTTGGTGGCAAAAACCGACGCGCTGACGCAGTTTAAATAATTGTAAAACGTTTCTTGTTTGGTTCGCGAATCGTACTAGCGCATGTTGGTACATTCAGAGAGCGATTGATAATTCGCCAATATTGATTAAATTGATATGTTGTTCCAAGAATTAAACTTGTACATAGTTCGAACATGCCGGGATTTTGTTTTGTCAACGGCCGCCTCTGGCGCAATGATTGTTGTTGAAGATTAGCCGAATATGTTGAAGCGCAGGGCCTCCCCCACAGGAAACGAAATTCACTCGTTCACACGATAAAGACAATGAGCGCGATGTGCGCGCTCACAAGGAGATGATTAAACTGAAATTATGCCGAAAATGATTCCGATGCTTTTGGTCGATATCAATTGAACTGTTTAAAGCGAATAGGATTTTGTATGAAGGAATTTACCACGAATTGTGCGACGAGACTTTGATTATAGAAATGATAACGTTTTCGAGGAAATGGTGACATCTTTTTGCTATTTATCTGATGCAGATGCACGTTGGATTGAAGGCAGTGGAGACGAAAGGAATGATGAACTGTGCAGAGAGTGGTAACGTTTTAAGTAAACCTATCAAGAAAGAATTTATCTCGTTTATTCATATACCTAGTCTCGGATTATGGTAATAATTCTTTATTATTACTTTCTACAGTGAGTAGGTAAAGTGTAAAAATTTGCTTATGTGACAATTATATTTAAAGGTTTTGGACCAGAACATGAACAGTCGAAAAAAGTTGGAAATATTTCTAGTGCGCGTGTGATTTTAGAAAATGGTTGGAAAGTGGTCCTTCATCGGCGTAACCCGCAATTTCCTGTGGAATTACGGCGCTCTCTTCTACGCCGGTGCAGGGCCGGCACATACACTCCAATGGTGCTTTCGTCGACACCTAAAAGGAGAAAATGTATTCTTGTGATTGGAATAATTTTATTTTTGATAGTTCAACCAACTGCAATTGTTATCATCTTATACTTTTTCAGAGTTAAGAGATAATGCGAAAAAATAAAAGTAATAACCTAGATTGAGGACCGAATAAGGATCAACCGATACAACATTATAACGTTACTCCATGATTAGGAAAATAACAGTGACTTTGAAAATTTGTATCCAAGTTTATATTGGTTTGCATAGAATAAGAAAATCAGAATCAGCAAATGGAAACATAAGATAAGCGAATAGAAAGTAAAAGTTGAGGTGATTTGTTAACCCATGAAATATGCTTTGCTGACCCATAAAAATGGTTTTAAATTTTAGTTAAGTCAATGGCAGCGGCCTGTGGTCCTTTTGTCTCGCAGAACAACTATAGTTTTTGCGCATGCGTGAGTTTAGTGACATTATCTCGATATGGTATGGCAGCACTGTGCGCCCAAACTTTAATTCCAATAATGTTTACTTATGTCTTATTCTTTTGTTGGTGATTAGTGTAAGAGATGCAGGCAAGTTGGGGGTTTGGCTAAAAATTTATCATAATTTGTGCCGTCTGCTAACCCTGATTGGAGTTGGGCGTGATGCACTCACAGCAAACTAGAAAAACAATAGTTGTTCCGAAGAATAAGAGAAAAGCCTTCTTTTATAATCTAATTGTAAGACTCGCAATTGTGTTTAGGTCACAATAAATTTCAAATTCATGTATACTGAGTTGCCTGTGTTTGATAAAAGGGTAAACTGTTTTATCGACGGCCATTATAATGATTCTCAGATATTCATGATAATGGCGTCTCTGTGAGACTCCTGTGCGTCGTGCAACTTTTTCCGCGGCCGTGTCGAATCACCGCCGAGCGGGGTGGTGTACAAGTAAAACGCGTATCGTAGGCGTCGCCGTTTAGTGCGCGGAGAGAGTTGTCTGCAGTTTGTTTCGTTTTGTTTCTCGCTGACGCGCATAACCTCACCGAAATCGGCCACTCGGTGGATACGTTGCCGCAGCGACCTGTTCGTTCAGGGGGCGCCCGTTTTGTGGCAGGGACGCAATTGGACCACTTACTTCAACACACACTCACCTTGCGAAACTTCTTCTCACCGGGCTTTGCCTTTGGGCAGAAGAGCGATACGGACGCTTCACGTTCGCCGGACTCCTGACAGCACATACATGAGCGCTCCATTTGCCAGATTTTGCTGCCACTAACCTGTAGACAAATATTGGAGAGAGTGTACAAACATTCCATCCACCATACATAGATATCATCTGATAGGAAGGTGAGTTTGTCACTTACTTGTAGGTAGGATGCACAGCGGCCAATGCAGGCAAAACTTGGAATTGGCTTCGGAACACATCCTGGGTATTGCAGAACGTGGATAACTGGGGTGACTTGACATTCGTCTGTTGACGGTGATGATTTTACCAGTCTTGGTTCCATACACATACTTGCCACCATTAGAAGAACTAATGCGGAGTTTATTTTGTTTACTGTGGAAGAAACTATGTTTTAAATATGAAAAATTGTATATAGAAGTGTATCAACCTAAACTGCGTAGTTTAAAATACCACATTTTGCTTGTATACTCTACAGCACTGCCCACGATGCTACCTCTTTGCAGTGCAGTGCTCAACTCTAGCAGATATCAGCCATCTCGAAGCTTTATATAATATCTCGGGCATTGTTTGGCAAGTCTTTTTAGTATTAACATTCACTTCCTGAGCTTTCCGTACACAGAAAAAAACCGACTCTCGGTGAATTGAACTTGAACATGTAACATGCCGCGACATGTAAACAACCTTTTAAGCACTTAAATGCGCTATGTTCGCGCCACAGGGTGTATTTCTCATCTCTCTGCCGGTTGGTGATTTAAAGTGTTTTCCAATGTCACATAGGTTTTGCCAAACAACACACCCCTTTATTTATATGCTCGCTGTGTTCTGTGCCTAATGATATTTTGATTTTTAGTTAAAGTGCTACATGGTTGATTATGATCGAGCCGCGCTACATAAAGAAGGACATCAATGAACTTGACCTCGACCAGCTGCGTAGCTACAAAGGGGAGCTGACCATCGTTTACAAGGAGATACAAGCTCAGCTAGCGGCTGCGGAACAGGAAAGTGCGGATAAAAATGTGGAGGTGCAAGCGCTGCACGATTACAATGCAATGAAGGATTTGACGCAGACTGTAATAGGATACTTTGCAAACGTTGAAGGCGTCACCATATTGGAATTGCACCAAAGGTTTAATTTACCCTTGGAAGATTAGGTATGAATGATTTAACCATATTTATACATATTTATTGTCTAAGATACTCTTGGTAGTAACATACACTTTCTTCATTGATTCTTGGCCCATCTAGTACTCGTCATATAAGAATGAAAATTTTGATTTAATGACAGTAATATTATAACATAATATCAACTACAGAAATAGTAAGATCGTAATTTTAACGGATATTCAATTTATCGAAAATTCGGTAAATAAAATTGCTGGTATATTGCTGCTAAATGTTTATCTGCTCCTGAAAATGCACTTCTTGTCATTCTCAGTTTATTCTATGTTAAAATAGATTTTTATTGTTAGCCCATACAATGAAAATTAACACGAGTAGATTAATCCACTGATTTGTCCATTAATCTATTTGTATGAAGTTTCTTTTTCTGAAGATGAAAGTAGGGATTTAGTTGATTTCGGGTACAGTTCACAATAAACGAATTTTGGAAATATCAAGTATTTTATGAATCTACAATTCCCATTGTAATGATCACTATTAAGATATTCATTATAAAAATTACGGTCGGACATAAGGTCGAGGAATAGGTTAATTAAAGCAAATTAAATCTGAAATCCTATATATAAATTATAATATTATGTTTATTGATCATTTTTTGGGCATTTTACAAAGTATGATAGTAAACATCAAAGTGTATTAATTGAGAAAATGCACATGTATATAGCTTTAACGACTGAAGTCGCCGCACTTGTAGCACTTGCACTCGGCGGGTTCCTTCAATTTGATATCCATTTGTTTTTGACTATCTGCGGTTAGTCGCATACCATCTGGATCGTAACAATGCGTCAGTGTAATCACCCTCTCGCGCAAATAGCTCTCCCGACAACAGTAGCATTCCTGAAAGATGAAATGTCGAAATCAAATCATCATTGTAGTGTTGATATCCGTATTTTACCTTGAGAAATCCGGTAGGAGTGATAACAGAGGGTTGCACTTGGCTGTTGCATGCTCCTTCGCATTTGTTAACTGCCACTTCCCCATTGCATGTGCGTTGCAGACGACCCAATTCATCATATTCCTCTAAAACAAAAACGATTGAAAACCTACAATAATCAGACTTATTTTTTAATACCTTTAATTAAATGGATTTCGGAGGGTAACGTTTCGCAATTCTCCTCTCCGGGAATTTCATTAATTGCCTGAAGGAAATAAACTGCGTGGGTTAGAAATACGCAGAATGCGAGGAGCCACTTGGATGCCATGTTTGTGCCTTTGGAATAGTGAGGGTTGATGCCGGGGGCTTTTTATATTTATATACCTCGGCATGATAGGGTCCGATAGCACATGCGCACATTGACACGGTGCTGTAAGTTTACTACTTTCTGTTTTCAAATGTGTTTTTCTAATGAAGTTATTGTGATAAGATTGTTAGTGCTTATTCCACTGAACAAAATTAAACTCTACAACTGCATTTTAAAAATCATAGATTTCATTTACAAGCAATATCAACATCACAGTGTTGTACATTTGTGTAACTATTTTTAAATGAGTACTTCGTTTTTTTATTGATGATTGAGGTCATTTATAAAATTTCTGTAGTTTTCTATATTGTTCAACGAATTTGTTTGTATGTTGGGATTTTTACAGATCAATTTTGGTTTTCTGTATATATCTTTGCACTTTGTCACATGCTGTGCTGATTTATGTTCTGTTTTTTTTTCAGGCACTTATTTATGTTAGAAAAATTCGCATACGATGTCGGACACATCTGAGGATTCGTCACAGCTGGAGTCTAGCCACGGCGGCAACGACAACGTATGCAGGGATTTTCTGCGCGGCATGTGTGAGCGCAAGTTCTGCAAGTTTAAGCACGAGTCGCGGTCGCTTAGCTTCTGCCATGACTTTCAAAATTCATCTTGTCCACGTTCTGCGTGCAAGTGAGTGTTATGTTACATATGTTCATTTATTTTTTTAATTGCTAGAAAGAAATCAATAAATAATCGTTTCTAATCTTTTTTTAGATTTATTCATTGCACAACGGATGAAGTTGACGAGTATAAGCGCACCGGGTCTATGTCGAATCAAGTTCTCGCTGAAGCGACCAGGAAGAATCAGTTGCCCGGAACGCACCCAATCTGTAATTCATTCCGTAAGGGAACATGTCGCCGGCCACATTGTAAATATCGACACATTAGCAGAGATGAGGAAGACGCGGAAATTTTGTTGCTAATAAAGAATCATAGTCGACCACAATGTATCGCAAATACGCCGCTTGTCATGGACGTGAAGCCGCCGACACCAATTTTTGAGAGTACAGCGATTATTGGGCGTGCTATACCAACACAGACTCTAGATGAGCGGGAGGAATATGGCCCTACGGCAGCCAAGCGACGATTCATACCAAACGGCTTGGATTCACCCGACTTGCAAGGTATTCACGGCAATCGCGCTTTTAAAGGATATTTTCCTGGAAATCCACCCCAAGTTTTACGTGGTATTGACGCGCGCTCGCTGATGCTAGAAGAAGAAAATGCAATCCTGCATAAGGAAATTGCTCAATTGAAGAAGCAAGTCTCTGATTTGACTGCAACAAATGAGTTTCTTTTGGACCAGAATGCCGCTTTACGTGTATCCGGAAAGCGAAACGGCTCTGTTTCCATGCCGCCAGTTACGCTCACAAATACGCTATCGCAAAATAGCCAAGGGCAAGTTCTGCGAACAGTCGCAGCGAGTGTTGCTACCGTACCGGTATCTTTGGCGACGGTTACAACATGTAATCCAGTTTCGGTTGGTTGCCCCCAAGTCAGTATTGCACCACCGGCCCAAATATTGGCCCCTAGTCAACAAATTTTAGGTAAAACAGTTTTTAATTGTTCATTCAATATTATGTAATACGTGAATGTTATTTGCAGTTACAACTAACCAGCCAACTCAATTGGCCTTAGCCAACAGCTCTCAGGCGCAGCTAGCCATCGCGCAACAGAATTTGGCAAATAACCTCGCTGCACAGGCGCAGCAAGCGCAACCACAGCTGACATCCCAGGCGCAGCAGCTCGCGCTCGCTACCACCACTCAGCAGTTGACATCGCAGGCCCAGCAGCTCGCCAGCCAGCAGTTAGCACTTGCTACCATTCCGCAGCAGAATCAGCAGGCAACGATCGGCAGCAATCCGCAGATCACACTTGCCGCCAGCACACAGCAAGCAGCGCAGCAGCTTGGCCAGCAGTTGACCAACCAGGCACAACAACAGTTGAACCAGCAGCTCACCTCGCAGGCTCAGCAGTTGGCGCTCGCTGCCAATTCGACTCAGCAACAGCTCACGTCGCAGGCTCAACAGCTGGCTCTTGCGAGCACAGCGCTTAATAGCACGCAGCAGCTCACATCGCAGGCGCAGCAGCTCGCTATTGCAAACACCCCACAACAGTTGGCGGTTGCGGCCAACGTTAGCCAGCAGCTAGCACTCGCCAGCACCAGCCAACAATTGCTCGCGCAGCAAAATCTGGCGCCCAACCAGCAGATCGAACTGCACGTGGGAGCGCGCGCGACGCAAATCAACGGAATCACTACGTCGCAGACGCTAGCGATGTCGAATGCCACGCCGCCGATGGTGTCGTACCCGATTATGACGCACACGCTGCCTCATTAGGCGCGAGTTGATAATTGCTCTGCGTACGGACAAAAAGTTGAATTGTTTTGCCCCTTTAGATATTCTAGAACTTTTGGTGCATGAAACAGCAAAAAAGAAACTTGTGATAAGTATCCAAAACAGTTGCCAGTTCTAGAGCAGTGACAGACTTGAGAGATTTAAAATGGAACTATAGAGTTAAATGCATCTTCTTCTCAACAGGATTTGAGTTTATCCAGTACATAAAAAAATTATGTAATGTATGCTTGAGTTGGGTTATTAACGCATTTCATAGATAGTTAACAAATGCAAAAGTACTCGTTGAATCAGACGCTGTTGCGTTATATGCGCAAATTCTAAGCGTTTACCGCTCGTCTTTGTTGGCGATGCTTGCTCTATAGTTTAGAAATAGTTATGTGATGTTTGCGTATGAGTAATTGAGCCTATTTTTGATAATTGAATGTATTTAAAAGCAAAATTTGGACTTTCGGAAGTGATCATTGTAGTTGTGGGATGAATTCGATTATTGCTTTAGGCAATATTCTAAAACCGTAATACAGTTTGCTGAAACTATGTACAGTGTATAGTTTCTTCGAATTTGACAGACTGTAGTTTAATCTAATTTTATAAATATCTAATATTCATTCATTAGTGAACAGTAATTTATGTTCCTTCGAATATATCGTTAATTTAATGAATTACCAGTGTCTTTTTATTCCAAACTATGAAAACCTAAAGGATGGAAATTTTCGGATTGTATGTGGCCATAAATAGGTAAGTGCTGGTATTCGATTCTGAATCTATTCGTATAAATTAAGTGCCTTATACAGAATTTGGAATTGGACCCTTCACCTACATCGACGAGTATGGCTCGTCGCACGTAGATTAAATAAAATATCGCGGGTATATTTGATTAACTCCTGACCTGTGTGGACGCGCGCCTGACACCATGTACGATGCCCGTCATTTTTACGATTGGCTCGATTTGCGCCTATACTTAGAATGCTCTTCTTTATCATATTACATCATTTTTTCGACAATCGGAGAAACTTTATCTTACAAGGACAGTCCACGCCCTGTCAAATGGGTTTCGCAAAACTAAATATAGTGTCGGTTTGAGGATTTCCAAAAAAAGTATGGTGATAATCCTTGGAAGCACTACCCGATAGTTTCCGGGAAAATAACTGTTAAACGTTTGGTTCGAGCGCAAATTTACGCACGTTATGAACGTATAGCGTCTGATTATAATGCTCGGTAGGCTGGTTGTTTGGTGCGATATGGTTAGATATGGTGTGGACTCTCCTTGTTAGCCTTGACTCATTTTTGGCAATAAAAATAAAGTGTCTCCGAACAAGCTAAAAATTATATCAATTAAAAGAAGACGGCATTCTCCATGGGAAAATGTAAAAACATCCTGAAGAGTTGAATAGTTTTCGAGAATATTTACAAATAAATTATATTACAATGAAAGTCTTTCTCGCATTTAAGAGTTTCATTATTTTGTTACAAATTTCAATTCGTACAATTACATTTAAAAATATTGTAATCTTATGCTTTGTAAATCATAAGCTATAAGGGGGAAATTGTGTTCATTTTAATCTCTAAAATTTCTGCCAGGTGTATGCCGCTTTAATGGCGCAGTGGTAGAGTTAAAGGACGTGAACTTGAGGATCGCAGGATCGACGCCCAGCGGGGCCGGCCATTACTTGCTGTCCAGCGGGTGCTCGTGACTCGAACGTAGTTCGCCGCGAAGCGGCGAACTAGGAGAAGATTGCAGTCCGCAAGGAATACGAACTGCCGCCGCGAAGCGGCGGTTGACCATTCTGTTTTGCTAAAACGTTTGATTGAAAAATAAAATTGGGGAAAAAAACGTACGTTTTTCATCTCCGGCGTTGAGATCTGAACCCGCGACTCTCAGACACTAAGCATGAACCCAAACCACAACACCAACACTACGACCACTTTTGTGGTTTCCGAACAAGCTAAAGGTAAATTATGAAAGATTTCTGTATGACAATCTAAAAACATCCTGAAAACGTTTAATAGTTTTCGAGAAAATAACAGGAACAATATATGAATTTAACGAAAGTTAAACATTTTTATTATTTATATCTGCATTTTCCGATTTAAAATGCCGTCCTCTTTCAAATGAGACCATTTTTTCCTTAATCGAGAATACTTTATCTGTTTCACCAAAAATCAGTCAGCCTGTCCTTGACTGTTTTTGACAAAACAGACAGTTTCTTCGAACAAGCTAAACATGGTGGCTAATGAAAAATGATATCATTCTCTATGAGTAAATCAAAAACTTTCTGAAAAGTTTAAATTTCATACATTAATTTTAAACTTAATTATCTCGAAAGTTAAACATTGTTTTGGGGTGTTTTTGCATTTTCCTATTCAAAATCTTGTCCACTTTCAATTGAGAAAAAATTTCCTATTTTTGGTGATGCTGTATTGAACGTCTATTTTCTACTACAGTGAAAAATGTACTGATAATTTAACTTTTGTTAACGTGAAACACAACGAGGAGGGCTTGCCTCCGCCATATATGGCGCCGCCCATACAAAAATTCAGTTTTTCAAAAATATTTCATTACCACAAAAGTTAAAATAAAATTTACCACAATACGCAAGTTCAGGAACATTTCGAATATAACAGACAACATTAAGTAAACACTTGGTAATGTATGCATTATTTTTAATTTTCTTCGCAAGTATACACAATTATAAACAAAATCATCGGCACCCAAATACTCTCATTTCTTGTGAACGCCTGTCTCTGTATTATATTTATAACATAAAAATCGAACCAGTTTATGATAATTATGCACATGCCATGTCAACGTTTAACAATATTTGCTGAAGTTTTAAGACTTTGTAATTTAGTATACAGACAGATCTATCAATCAGTATAAATGCAAGTAACTGTATGGAATCTATATTTCGTAGTTTAAGTCCGATTTGTTCCTGAATGCTTACAAACACTGTGTACATTGTTGAGTGTTATGTGCATGTTGAAAGGGTTAGGACAGGGAGGTAAAAAACGAATATATTGCAAATATCGGGGAGACGTTTCAACCTCTGACACTTAACAGTTTTAGAGAGATATTAAGAAAAATAAATACGCGCACTATGTTCGTAATAATTAATAAAATAATTAAAAAATTAACTATTGTTATATAATGACCTAATAACTATTAGGATTATCAGACTTATACAAATATTTATAAACATGCACAATGAGTCGCAGCACTGTATTAGCTTCGAAATCTGTGCTACGTGAACTCCATGATTGTTGTTCGTGCGTCCATCTTCATTAAATTTCAAAAGAAAAACGTAAAATATATGTATACATACAAAAAAAAAATATCGAAAACACCTGCTATTTACACGAATTTGTTTACATTAAAAATTCTCATTCGCAAATCCAAACCAATCATTATATAAATAGCAAAAACTTAATTTTGTCCAGTTTACATATTATTACATAGTACTCGTCGCTGTGCCATCCATGCACGTCTTCGTTTTTTTTTGCCACCGATACTCACAAATCACACGAGTAGCGCAATTTGCAGACATTTGTTTCAAACAACAAATATTATATCCTATTTATGTACAAAGTCTTTTCACTTCATTTCACGCAGCTATTCGTCAAATATCGATCGTGCAAAACTATACATGATTCGTAAATAATACACCATTCAATTTGCAAGCCAGTTCGCTTCTCTTTTTAATAAATAATTATAAACCAAAAATAATATATCATAAAACGATGTTTCTCTCCTATGTGTACACGATTGTTTCATGTTTTCACATGCAATTTACAACAAATCGGATAGGCCGGTCGTCTAAATGCGCCGAAAAAGTTAAGCATCATTCGCATACGAATCAACTTTACGTTCGCCAATTAGCACATGGTACATTCCCACATTATGTCTCCAGATGCTAGGAGGCAACATAACTCACTCTCGGGGGGAGAAAAACGTATTTACAATGTCTAGTATTTCTTTCGTATAAAAATAATACTTTGGCTGCACAATGCTTAACTTCTTCGTGTTACGTCTTCACATGATCAGTATGTCCATCGATACAAATAATTCGAGAATTTACACGATTTACCAATGTGCGTGATGTCGCATCGAAATATAACAAAAGTGAAAATCATTCGTGTTTAAAAACAGTCCATCTACAATTATTACAATTTGATTATACAGTAATCTAAAACGTTTAAATTTAATTATACGCCTATGTATCATTTCTTGTATGTTTAAAATTGTTGTGTCGAAGACATCTTGTTATGGACGAGCGCATACGCACTTGCGCGCATCCACCACGTTATTTCACGTGTGCAATTTCATTGTTGCGTAATTATTTCTTGTACATTGCGCCTGTCATTGTATAATCATTACTTTATTAAATACATACGCAAAAAACATAACCCTTGGATAAGTAATATGTTCGTGTCTTCAACTAAGTTTCACATTTTTTTGAGCATTTGTGGAACGTCCCTTACTCAAATTTCTCACTCATAATATGCACCCCACCAGAAGTTCAGTTTGTATACAAATTTTAAATAGTATTTAAAATGTAGCATTTCGCAATTGTTTCGGGTATTAATATTCTTGGGTTTCGTAGCTTTTTTGTAGAAAGTAGGTAGTAAAATAATAATAATAGTTCATTATTGTTTATCACAGTCCGCACCTAAAATAATATTATTTTAGTATTTTTAAAAAGCCCATATTTTTCAAGTTTGTTGATGTTTTTAAAACACTGCATGCCTTCGTATGTCTCCAAATCTCTCTCAATCGGCAATTAATCGCATAAAGAGTCGTATCAAAAGTTCTACTTATGAAAACTATCAATGAGTGAATATTTGCGTCAGAGTGAAGGGGTTGTTGTGTTTGTTAGAGATTAAACCGTGTACGCTTGTTGCTCCCCTTCGATCAGTCTGCCGCCTCCTTCTGTGCTCGAAGTGCCTCTTCCTCCATCTGCTTTTCGCGTTCGGCTCGCTCTGCGCGCGCCTGCGCTGCCGCTGCCGACCGACTGGCACTGCTGCGCAGATTTTTCTTCTCGCGGATACTCTCTGGGTCGATGGGCATCATATCGCCCGACTTGCGCTTACCGCGCGTTCTCTTCGCGTTCTTCTTGGGTGCGTCGTCGGCGGTCTCGTCTGCCATTTCCTTCTCACCACCTTCCTTCTCTGGCTCGTGTTCATCGCGATCGACGGGATCGACGGAAGGGGCACGCACGGGAGGCTTCTCAATTTTCTCTAATTCATCCTGTATCACGGGTGATGGCATACTGCTCGGCTTCACAACCGTGGACGGTGGTAGCAACGCTTCGATATCTACGGGTGCGGGATTTACGGGCGGAGCCGGTATGTTAGCCGGAGATAGGGTCACACTTGGCGGTAGCATTGGCAGAGGTTCTTCTTGTCGAGGTTTCTTTGCTGGTGGAGCTAAGTCTTCCGGCACGGTAAAATTATGCGGAAGATGTTCAGGTACTACATCTCGGGATCGTTTCACTGATGAAGATGAGGCTGATGATGCCTTCAGATGCTCCTCGCTCATCGCAGCTCTAGCTAACATCTCGGCGCTAACGGCGGATTTACTAAATTGCTCAAAGACCTCCTTCATCTGTTGTTCTTGGCTCTTCTTGCTAGTACTAGCTGAAGCAACAGCGGCCATCGGATTCACTTGTTCCAGGAATTTGTTGAAATCTGGAAATCCGGGCGGCATTTTCTTGGACTTGTCAGGTGTCATAAAATCGGTGGGAAGCATTTTACTGAGGCTTTCGAAAGCCTTCCTTTTCTCAGCTTCAGACGCTTTTTTATCTTTAGCTGCAGCTTTCGTTAACGATTCCAAGAGATGGGTATCGGGAGGTAGTAGTAATTGCTGAATTTGCGCGTCTCGAGCTCGACTGCTCTTTGTACTTGCCGAACTTTGCGTTGTGGTCGAAGATGTTGTTGATGTTTGAGCCCGTGAGCCCTTTGAAGACTTCGGCGAGGCTGCTGGATTCAGCCCACCATTCAATAGTCCCACTTGCGCGAGCGCATCGTAATTTAAACCTGGTTGTAGTGAAAACGGATTCAAACCACCCAAACCAAGAGGCGTGTACAGTAATGATGGATTCGGGAAGAAGAACGGGAACGGATTCGTCGTAGAAATATTGCTTGCCGCTGAACTTGTTGCTGCTTTGCTACTAGAGCCATGAGCATCTGCTTTCGATTTTGAACTACTCGCAGATGATTTTGCAGGTTTGCTCGACTCCGCTGCTAACGTCGTTGGATCCATTCCTGCAAGACCAGGTAGTCCCAGACTGGCCAAATTAGCAAACAGATTCATATTTGTTAGGTTGCCCAGACCACCCATTGAACTTAAAGCGTTCATATTAGGCATTCCACCGAACGGCATTAAAAGTGGATTTTTTGGGTCAAATTGCCCCAAGCCAGATAAGCCGGACAGCAGGCTCGAGTTCAAGCCACCTAAACCAGACTGACTTAACGATGGGAACGTCAAACTTGATGGTATCGAAGTCGCCAAATTCGCTGAACTCACACTGGATGTGGACCCCGTGGGACTTGACAGTACTGGTGGCCTGCCTTGCGAATTCGACTTCTTATTTGTGCCGCTGTTCACGTTGACGCGTTTGTGTATCTCCGGCGCATAGCTTCGCTCCTTCGCTGCCATCTCACCCCACTTTGGATCGATATCATACATCGGATTATCCATCAACCACGTGCTCAAATTCTTCAACATAGGCGCCTTCATTCCGGTCAACTTTTTACCAGTCATCTTGTGAATCACCGATACTGGTTCATCTCCAGTGAACTTCTTCCAGTCTACCATATGGGGTTGCTGATGTTGTGACTGCTGTTGTGGTTGCTGTTGATGATCAACACGCGTGCGTCGTCGTCGTGTGGGCAAGTATTCACCGCCCAACGGCTGCTCCGCCATCGTCGGATTTTGTTCAGCCAACCACTTGTTCACCTTCGCTTCATGCGAATACCCCACCTGTTTGCTAAAGTCCGCTACTTTGCTGATGTCGGCAATAAGAGACTCATAGTTTTTGCGCTGTTGTTGTTGCTGCTGCTGCTGTTGCTTCTTGAGCATCATCGTCTGTTGTTCGGCTTGTGCTAGAAGTGCATTAAAGGAATCCTTGCCACCGCCGAGGGCCATCATATTCTGCAGAGTATTTCGTGAAGAAGTTGCCGCTGCTGATGATGATGGCACAGAGGTAACCGTAAGCGAGAAGGGTTTCTGCGATTGATTATGTGCGGAACTAACTGGCGCTGAAGTTGGAATCACCGTCACGCTCGGCGTGATCGTCGGTTTCTTGGGGGTTGGATCGCCAAAGATCGACGCGGTTGATTGCTCCTTGGCGGCACTTAAACCCAGAACAATTTCGTCCAATTTTCGCCGTTTCTTTTCTTTGCCCACAACTGGTTCTGGTTCAGGCTGTCAAATGATGTTTTATTACAAAAAAAGTCAAATTATATTTTAAATAACACTTACGCAATTTTTACGTTTCATAAGTTTAGAAAGAGTATCGTCCAATTTGTTACCACCTAGTTTCGCCTGGGATTTCTTTGAAGGCATTGAAAAGTCCTGGACTTCGTTGTGAATGTCTTGGCTGGATACCTTGGGTATTTCAAGGGTGTTCATCTTTGGTAAGCTAAACAACACACATTTAAGAATTTTAATATCAATTACCCATCAAGAATAAAAATTAGTGCTTACCCTGAGCTTAAATCAATCGGTGTCAGAGTACTACTTGTTCCGGGAATTACCGTCGTTTGTCCAATCTGCGTCTTGGATAGCGGTGGAGTGTATTTAAGATCAAAAGGCAACGACGTGATCTTTGTATTGCCATGTTGATGAGCGGGCGGAGGTTGCAACATACTATTGACCGCTTTCGAACGGCGAGTATCCTCGACCTCGTCATCCCAGGATCCATGCTTCCCCATAGGATGAGTGCTGTTCAAAAGTGCATGTAATTTCGCCCTATCCGTTTCAACATCAATCGCAATGTGTCGCTTTCTCTTTTTATTCGGAGCTGGTGTATTTGCCTGAAGCGTAGTAGGTGCAGTTCGCTTAAATTCAGAGGGTACGGAAATAACCTCTAAATCTCCAAGGGAAATTGGCGTGGCTGTTTCGCGTTTTGGCGGTTCAGCGTTAGGCAACTCGTGGATTGGAATGTCATATTCATTGCCAATGCCACTAGCGTAAGCCGAGAACTTCTTTGGCGCGGGCCATTCCTTCGTTTCAATTGCGTAAATAATGTGCTGTAGACGAACTTGAATGGCATACTCTTTGGGCCATTTCACGGCGTTGTTAAAGAGTTGTGCGACCGTAGATTCGCTAAAGTCCAATGCAGCTACACAGACAAGAAATCATATGTACTCAAATAAACATATACTAGAAAATAGTGCATACCTGTGCTGTGTTTGTCCTTCAAAACTTTCGTGTCCGACGATGTTTGTGTAGATACTCTGGCAAGAGGTTGAATAACTTCCAAATCTGGGAATTTCGCTTTTAGTTCTGCGGCTTGCTTCGAACACAAATCGGCATCAATGATGTCTTTGTCAACCTCTTCTTTCTTAATTTCTTTCTCAATCGCGACCGATGAAGCAAGTGCTTCCTTTTCGACTTGTTTGGAATCCAAACACATGGGCTCATCAGATTTGTCATTGGCTTTATTTTCTTCTCCAAGTTTCATTTCTTTGATTTCAATTACTTCAGCCTCTATGCCTCTTGACTTATCATCTTCAAGTATCATAATCTCGTTATCATCTTTGCTTGTAGACTTTTCTTCCTCTTGATGTTTTTCCGAAGATTCCAGAGGCTCGGAAGATTTGGAAACTGTTACATCTACCGATACAGTTTTATCCACTCCTTTCTCAGAAGGCATATCTGTTTCCGAAATCGGTTTATCATCTTTGTCAGATGGGACCGTTTCCGTATTTTTTGATACTTCATCTTTTTCAGAATCTTCCGCTTTTAGCTCATCCTTAGTTTGTTCTTCCTTTTCAGTGATATCGTCAACGTTTTCCATGTCTTTAGGTTTTGGAGCCAGGGTTTCAACCGACTTTATAGATTCTTGTTCTTGTACCTCCTTGGCATCCTTAGTTTCGTCTGAAACAGGATCGCCCTTTTGCTCAGTTTCTTTTTCCTTCTCATCGATTTCCATTTTTTCACACTCATCAGGTCCTTCTTTATTATTTTCTTTATCGGGAACGTCTTCAGCAATTTTGTCTTCTTTCTCTTTAGCTAAATCAAGAACGCTGTCATCGTTCATTTGAGTTATTTCTTCGAGTTTGTCATTATTAGATTTTTCACTTTTATCGGATTGCTGCTCTTCGGGCTTGTCTTTAACGTCTGCAACGACATCCATAGTCTCTTTCTCAGGTTTAATTAGAGTGAGTTCCACTTTATTTTCCTTTTCCTCGGGTTTGTCGAGCTTGTCATCTTCTTTTTTGAGAGCCACCTTCTCAATTTTCAAAGTTCCTTCGCCCTTTTCTAGCTTTACTAAGATTTCATTCTTGTCAAACTTAAGAATATCGTCGCGACACTCAAATTTGATTGCGTACTTTGACTCGATTTTTTCAACTACTTCAACTGGCTGAACACGTCGACGAAGAATCTCTTGGAACGACAGCTCTGGATCATTGAGGATATAGTATTCAGTACGCCCCAATCCATGCCTATAAATTACATTGGGCATTTATCAAATACACTTTATACTATGTGTTAAAATTATACTTACTTGGATACACCCAGGAGTAAATCCTTGTCGTGTTGGCCGGGAATCCACCAGTCGGGCATATCTGCTGACGTTTGGCACACTTTCAAGCGTTCGTCAAGCTTTGAGTGAGTGATTACCTCTTCCCGAATCTTTGACAATAAATCTAGACGATCCAACGTGCGACGTGCTTTTTCTTCCGTCACATGCTCAATACTAACGTCATAATGTTCATCGTCCAACTTGACTCCCGCTTGTTTTTTGCACATAACAACGAAACTCTTATAATACTCGGTCAAATCTTCATCAGACTTTTTTTCGAGCTTTGCCAACTGTTTAAATTTATTCCAATCAAATAGCTTCTTCTTGCGATAGTAATTGATACCATACGAGGACACCACGCGGAAGAAATCGGCCTCCTCTCGTTTCGTCCATTTCTTTGCTATGTTGGCGCGATCCTTGTCGCGTATCACCGTGTCCAGCTTTCCCTGGCGCTCCATCTGCACAGGAAGAACATGAAAAAAGATTACAAACATGTGGCTCGAGTGTTCTCGATAGTAGGCGCGCATCATCATCGATTGATTACAAACAGGCCCCACAATTGCGGTAATTACCGCAGCTATTCACATCGTACTGATCCAAGTTCAAATAAAATCAATAGGAAACGACTACATTCCTGCGTAAATGAGTTACGGAGCGCAAAAGAGAAGAAAGGGAGACAGAAAAATGTCACAAACATAAACACTTACCTTGCACTTTTTCATTATACAAAAGCAATGTTAAATTATTCAATAATGTTACTTGGCTCATTAAACAATGAAAGGCTCGTACCATTTCATTAGAATTTAACATATTACCAAATGCAATTCAAGTTGTAGCCGTAAAACATAGCAAAAATAGCTTCATTAGCATCGTACAACTCGAAACGTATTCATTGGGTCAACTCATTTAGTATCAAGTAAATTACTTTAGAAGCAAATTTAGAGGATATTTTTATGTTGTACTAACCAGTAGGTAGAGCGCGAGTTGCTGTAGGTCCCATCCGTGTAGATTGTTCAGCGATGCCGGGTCCCGTCCCTCGAGCTGCGATACCTGGGCCAGGGCGGCCAGCGGGTTCGTTAAAGTGGATGGATCAGCAGTCTGCTGCGGAGTGCAAGGTTTTTGACTACATTCTACACATTCTCTCCCATATACATGCACCATTTATAAATAAATAGTGCGTTAAATGAGCAAACCAATCGGAACATTGACAGTCCACAAATATGTAAAGATTACGGACAAGAGTAACACATATGAAGGGAACAATAATACATCGATCGTTAGATGTTTTTCTCTTTTGAACTGAATGAAATCGTAAACTTTATGAGAATATTTGAAAGATTCAATCTACTGCCAACATATAGGGCCCAATTTGAAAATATTTAAATGGATTTGATGAAAGTTTTGAAAAACACACCTTTAATGGTTTTGATGGAACTTTTAGTGTTGTAGGCTGTGGCGTGGAGGGTTTCGATGGTGGTTGCACTAACGGAGGTGTTGGTAACGCTGGGGGAGGTGTTGGAGAGGGAAGTTCTTCACGCCGCATCGTCCTCTGGTACGATGTAATTACCCGTCGCAGCCGCGTATTTAAATCGGTCGCCGTCGGCCAGATGTTCTTCTCCTCGATGATTACCACCGGTTCGTCCACATCCACCGTTTCGATGGGTGTCGGTGTGTCCCCACCACCAGCAGATGGGCCTGGCGACGGCTCGGTTGTTGCATCCGACTTGTCCGTCTTTTTAATGTCCTCGTTCGAGTTGTCATCCTCCAGGTCATCACTAAAAATACGACAACATAGAACAAAGATTTGCCAATGTACAATTGATAAAATGATCATTAGTAAACTTCAGACAAACATGACATGTAAAACAAATACGAAACCAAACAAAAACGTGCAAATAATGCTAAGCTGATACTCCGCTTACTTACGGTTTATTCACAGGACAATTTAACGGGTCTCAGTAAGACACTTACTAACTATTTAATTCTAATCAATCAATCATCAATCCGATGACAAGTTGCCGTTACGCCAGCCGTGATCCTAGAGGTACCATAGATCTATGAGCAAAATGTGGTACTTACAGCGCGGGTGTCGCCGGTTGGGCACTCGTGCTCTGCTGTAGTTCGCGATCGGTAGGCGGGCCACAGCGGGAGAGGAAGCACAAGGTAGGATCGACGCGCATCTCCGAGTACATCTCATAGCCGTGCTTCCACGTGCCGACGAGCAGGGACTTGTCGCACTCGGCGTCCCACCACTCGCCCGGCACTTGTTCCGTTTGTGGCGGATTTATAGGCAGGGCACTGCGAATCACCACGTAAAAGCCAATTGATAATCAACGACAATTTTGATATGCACCAAAACAAAATACAGGAGTAGTAGTAGTAGATCGAAGAATAAAATACTACGAAAATTGGGACCCCGCAACGTTAAAGACCGACCGCCTCTCGAAAATAGAATTTCGCAATCTACGTAATTTGGTTTTCAACGCTCACTTCAGTTCTTAGTGCCGTACCCTGCTGAATTTGCACGCCTTATCAACGCATAGTGACTTACAATTACCAGCTCAAAATTACCAGTACGTCGGCATGTTTATGTATAAAATACATGTATAAATAGTGCGTGAATGATGGAATAAAATGATTGGTAATAAATGAGTAACAATCAAACCAAATATAGGCTTGGGGTTAAGAAAGCACAAAAAAGAAGCTCGATGACAAACAAAATGGGAAATGAATGTGCGTGAGTCCACTTCGTGGCACAGAGCGCAGTTATTTGGCTAGTTGTGCACGAAAACAGTTTGTAGCATTAGCCAATGAATATAGAGGGCATGGCCACCACAAGCACATGCAATCGAGTTAAGATAACTTCTCATGACCAAAATGAAGAAGCAAGCAACATCGGTACGTACCTTGCGTTGACACCATCAGCAATATGTTGCACAAGATCACCGATGATCTCGTGTTTGATGTAGTATAACATTCTAACTCGCAATAGAACCCTACAAATACAAACAATGAATCAAAAAAACAATTCAGTCAAAAGGATGAAATGAAATAATAAATACAAATAAAGAAACCTACTTGTTGGCATGACGACTTAAATGTTTTTTGTAGTTACTTTCCAGGAAAATGTCGCCATCATATTTCTCACTCTTCGACCAATGATTGGGATCCGTAAGTGCCGCATGTTTAATTTCTTTTACTACACCTGCCGCACCAGCTTTGTTCTTCTTTTTGTTACGCATTCCGCGCGGCACCGGGTCTTTGAGTCCTTGGTGGTTTTTAGTGATCTTCTGTTCGCCATTTTCTAGTGGTGAGATGAGGTCCCAAATAAACGACCGGATCTTTTCGTCTCCGCGGTAAAATCGTAGACAAAACAAGAGCTGAAAGACGAAAATAATTAAATATTTCTCGGTAATAGTTGGGAGTGCAAAAAATAATATGTAATCAGATTGTGAGAAGATAAGTTCTTTTCATAGAATACCTAAAGTACTCTCGAAATTAGCATGTAAATCATCAGATGTATGTAGCAACCCATAACTAGTCTAATTATAGTCAACCCGAAATAATAATAAATGAAAACTTACAATAACTCGGGCACAATCCTCAACATCTTGCTCCCGCCAACCTTTCCTGAGTTGTGAGTGTTGCAATATTTCCGTCCATCGTCCCCAACCAAATGTAAGTAATCCACGTTCAATCATAAAGCATTCCCTTCTTGCCCAACTGCCATAAACAATCTCATTACTTTCTCGGTTCATCGAATACTCTTCACCGCGCATTCTCTTCCTTTGCTTGTCCTTACGCCGGCGATTTCGCGCTCCGATTCCAACATTGTCACCTTCCAAGTCTGAACTCGAGGAACTTTCAAGCTCGGACATATCAATCGCAGCCTCATCATGGCCGTATCGTTTGATTTGCGTACGCCTACGTGGTTCTGAAAGAACCAAATCCTCACTATCGTCCTTTTCAGTGGTATCAATATCAGCCTTCTTCGCCCATTTATTCCAAAAATCGGGATCGTCAATATTGATATCAGAACGATTACTGCTCGCTGCAAATGTGGCTTTACTGAACGTTGAGCCCTTCTCGGACTCCATCGTAATAACTTGTGTTCTTCTCGCCAGAATAACATCAATATCTTCTTCGCAGAACTTGTCACCATCACCTTCATCCAACAGAGCGCCATAGGCACCCTTTTTGAGTAAGTCCTCAATCTCTTTCTTACTCAACTGTTTATTGCCAGAGTCCTTGCCCTGTGCGGTATTCATACTTTGCAACACGGCTTTATCGAGACCTAGTTTAAGAGATGCCTTATCAAACATCTCCCGTTCATAGGTGTTCCTGCATAGCAGGCGATAAATCTTCACCATTTTTCTCTGGCCGATCCGATGACATCTCGCTTGAGCTTGCAAATCATTCTGAGGGTTCCAATCAGAATCGTAAATGATCACTGTATCCGCCGCAGTTAAATTGATACCCAAACCACCCGCTTTCGTGCAGAGCAAAAACACAAAACGATCCGAATCCGGCCGCGAATACCGATCGATGGCCGCCTGTCGCATATTACCACGAATGCGCCCATCAATACGCTCAAACGGGTACTTTCTGTACATGAGGTAATCCTCGAGTATGTCCAAACATCGTACCATCTGCGAGAAGATCAACACACGATGTCCGTTCGCCTTCAGTTTCGCTAGGAGCTTATCAATCAGCACCATCTTACCGCTACTATTAATCAGAGCTTTATAGTACGAGTCACAGTCTTCACCATGTTGATTCTTAAACTCGTACTGAATCTGTTCCTCAGCGCCATTTAGCAAATAGGGATGAATGCAGCACTTGCGAAGTTCCATCATCGTATTCATCAAATTTGGTATATTCGCATGCGTTGTACCCTTCGACAGGAACGAGAAATTCCTCTCGAGAATACCGCGATAGTATTTCTTCTGGATGTTGGTAAGTTCTACCTCGACCACCGTCTCTTCCTTGGGCGCCAGCGATTTCTCCACGTCTTCCTTCAAACGACGCAACATCATCGGTTTGAGAATGGTTTGGAGTTTCTCTACCTCGGTCTCGGACTTCAGGGCACCAAAATCTTGTTGGAATGCCTCGGACGAAGGAAACTGCGCAGGTTCAAGGAAATTCAAAAGCGAAAATAATTCATTGATATTATTCTGCAAAGGTGTACCCGACAGCAATACACGATGCTCAAGATTTAGTTGCCGCAGACCTTCCAACAGCTTGCAGTTTCGATTCTTCAATCGATGCGCTTCATCAATCACGCAAATTCGCCAATTAAACGGTTTCAAATCGACGAAATCCGTAACAATGATCTCAAAGGTCGTAATCAGAATGTTAAACTTCGTAATATCTTTGATAATATTGCCTTTGTCGTTTCTATAATGCATTTCATACTCTTGTAACATGTTTCGACTAGCCGCCGAACCATGATAGACAATAACATTCATATCCGTCCAGCTTTCAATTTCTCTCTGCCAATTGGGAATCGTAGACAGAGGAGCTATCACCAAGTAGGGGCCACGAATACCAAAGCTATATGCCGAATGCAAAAAGGTTAAACTCTGAATTGTTTTGCCCAAACCCATTTCATCAGCCAGAATACAATTTCGTCCATTGTACCATGAGAATTTCAACCAATTGAGTCCCTCGAGCTGATACTCCCTTAAACTATTTCCAGACTTGTAAATAGGCGACTTATCTAATTTGACCCACTGTTCGGGCTGAGGACGTTTCCGTGTTGAAGTCTTCCATTCAGATCTGGGCGGCACCTTGGAGAAACGTTCATACTGTTTGATTTTATCCGGATCGACATCTTCCTCCAGCTCCCACGTACTATCTTCATACTGCAATGACCGCCACTTGACGAGATAATGTCGCACAGTTAAATTCGTTTGGGGGTCGGTGTGAACAGCAACATCGAGAACGCGGTCCACCTCCACATAATCCGGATTGAAGGGTTCGTCCTCGGGATTCTCAAATATATTCATCTGAGACGCTTGTTTCTGTCGGTAGCGTTTAATCTTATTTGAAATACGTTTATCGCCTTTATATAGTTCTTCTTCAGTCTTCCATTCACAGTGCAAATATGAAAAGTTGCGATATTTAACATAGTATTCTTCAACTTCAATCATTTCAACTTCTTCCTCTTCTTTCTTTTCCTCGGCGGCTTTTACGTCAGTAGTTTCAGGAGTATCTTCCTTTTTGGTATCCTCGGGTTTATCTTCCTCGGGAGTATCATCAGGTTTAGCATCAACAACCGCCTCTTCACTTTCTGCAGATTCTGGTTCTTCTTTGTTCTCATCGACCTCCATCTTTCCAGCACTTTCATTCAGTGGAGGTTCGGATGTGGATTCATTGTCAACACTAACTGGATCTGCCACTTCTGGCGTTTCCTTATTTTCTTCCGGTTGCTTTTCTTGTTCGTCAACGACGGGTTGGGATGACTTTTCTTTCACTTCACTGAGCTTCATATCATCATCGTCATCCTCCTCTTCCGCCTTGGATTTAGTAATTTGAACATCAACGACTTCTTTCTTAGTCGACTCTTCAGATGTATCCTCCTTTTTCTCTTCGCCTTCCTTGATATCTTCTTTGACAGGTTCGACAACAGTTGGCGGCGGTGCTGGTTTTTTCGGTCGTTTTCCCATGCGGGAAATTAAAATATGGTGCACTACCATACTATCCTCCTCCGTTGTATTTACATAGACAAAATTGGGTTTATTGGCATTATTTTCAGGCGCTGGCGGTTCTTCAACACTTTTAGTGTTACCTTCTTTAGCCGGCGTTGCCGTAGATGATGAGGAAGTACTGCTCTTCTTACTTTTTGAAGAACTTGGTGCAACAGGCGCATCATCATCGCTAAATCTCAACATAACGTCATCAATATATTTCTTTCGTTGTGTATTACGCGCTGACCGTCGTTTATTCGAAGTATCTTCTTCGGGCGGAGGTGACCTTGGAGGTGTGGTTGGCATATCTTCCCCTTCTCCTTCAGACAATAGCTCCATGGCTCCCTTGCGACGTTTGCTCTTCCCTGAACGCTTTGGTTTGCTTGAACCGCCCGCACTCCGCCTTGAAGTAGAACTCGGCTTTGACCTACGCGGTGTCCGCTTCGGCATTTCCTCAATCTCCTTCGGACTAGCGTTATCATCAAAGGCATACTCGTCTTTCTTCTTTTCATCATCGGTCTTCTCGGGGCGCTCTTCATCTTCAGGTGTTTCGGAAATTTCACTAGCTTCGACCTCTTCCTTTACAACCTCTCCACTCTCCGCTTTCTCTGATACTATCGGAGTTTCCGTAGTTGTGGGTTCGTCGGACGCGTCCTCCGTTTTCGGTTCGTCTTTACTGAATGAGTCGACCAAAGGTTCTTCCTCGTCTTCCTCATTTTTACGTTCTTCCACCTCATTGTCAGCTTCGTCGTCTTGTTCAGTCTCATTTTCTTCGTTTACTCTCCCGTCGTCTCCTTCCTCCTGTTGATTTTCAGGTTCAAGCACAGGTGGTCCCGGTTCCGGTGAGAGTGAAGTCGTCTCTGGTTCAATCTTTTCCATGGTATCTTCAGTCTCTGTTGGAGGTTTCGAATCAGCGTCCCTTTCGATTGAATCATTCGGTTCGCGATCATCGTTGTCATTCTCAAAGTCTTCGCCGTTTTCAAAACTCTTGCTGAACGAATCGTCTGTAATGCTTTCATCCGCCTCCTTTTTATTCTTCCTTACATACTTTCGTTTAATTCTTGGTTCCTTAGGTTCTCGTTTCTTCCTTTCTTTGGGCGTTTTCGGTGTTTTTGCCTCCTTGGGTGACTTATCACCTTTGGGCCGCCTTCCTTTCTTACCGCGCTTCTTCGGCTTATCGCTGTCGAAATCATCGCCAAACGGATCCGAACCGAGCTCCGTCATCTCTGACATATCACTGGAGGGCAGATTGAGCCCAGCGCCAGGCGTGACGCAATCCTCGGACACGGGCAACTGATGATGCATCTGCGAACCCATCGGACTCATATTATTCATCATCGGTGGCATTGACACGGGCGACAAACCCTTTTCGCCCTTGTGTTTCCGCGGTTTCTTAGTCTTCGGCGTACCCCGGCCACGTCCCCGACCCGTCGTGCTCGTCACCTGTGGACTGTCAATCATAGGTGACGTAAAAATGGGACTTTGCAACACGCACTGCGGTCCACCATTGCATTGTTCCGTTTGCTCATGTTGTGTAAGTATTCCGAGCCGCTCCTGCAGGTTGACAATCTTCTCTTGGTGCTCGGGGGCAGGTGGCATGCAATACAACTCCTGGAGTTGCTGCTGCAGCGCCGCACGTTCCTGGTGATGGCTAATCGGTGGTTGATATCCCATGTTCTCAGTGGGCATCAACGTGTGTTGTGGTTGCTGCATGTTCGTCATCATCCCACCCGTCATACCCATTCCCATATTTTGATGTGGCGGCATTTGGTTAATACCCTGGTGCAAGTTGCGATTCATCGGTATACCGTTGGCACCCATCATATGCGCTGAGTTCTGGTCGTAGAGTTGAGTTTGTGGCGCTTGCTGCTGGGTCTGTGGCATGTTCCCATGCACATTCGGCGCCTGCTGTTGCTGCATCGCTGTTAACGCATGTTGCTGTTGCATGGGCATACTATTAACCGACGCAGGCTGCGCCTGCTGCACGGAGGTGAGCATCGAGTGTGACTGACTCTGTTGTGGGGCATGTGTGCCGCCGTGCTGGCCACTCATCATTTGACCGGCATTTTGTTGTTGGCTCATCATATTCTGCGACTGTGTTTGCGCTTGCGTTTGCCCGAGTTGTTGCATCATGGACTGCTGTTGTGACTGCAGTGAAGAGTCGCTGACGTCGTGTGCGTGAGGCAGTGTCGTCATAGAATCCTGCGAAAAAACAGAGGACACATTTGACGGCATAAGATCGTCCATTTGCTTTGGTTTTTGCACCATCTGCTGCTGGTACATTTGTGTCATTGACGTCACGGTATTGTAATCGCCAAAGCCCTGGCTGCTAGACTGTGAGAGCAATGAGTCTTCGTTTTGTTTGTCAGCGAGTAGAGAGTCCTGATTGGTGCTGTTGGCGAGGTCGTCCGTCGTACTCGACGGTGTCGGTGTCGATGGATGCGATGAGGACATACCAATGCTATTCGAATTATGCACGTCTACGTGCGTCGTCGTACTGGTAGGCATTTTATCGGGCATGCTAGTTGTGGGACTCTGCACGCTCAATTCGGACTGTTGAGGCTCACTACGCAACATTTGTTGCTGTTGCTGCTGAGGCGGTTGTTGTGGCTGCTGCTGCTGAACAGGTTGTGGCATTTGTTGCTGAGACACTTGAGATTGTTGACTTAATTCAGGTGGTAGTATCTGTGACTTCATATCTGCCCGTAGATCATCCTTGTACATGTTCATCTGAGTATTTTGTATGCTGCTGGGGATGTTCGGCGTGGGTGGCAGCGTTTGCTGAGTGGGTGGCATCGGCTGCTGGCTGGGCGCCATTGGATTCTGGTCCATCATATTCATGCCGTTCATACTGGGCACGTGCTGCTGTCGTTGCACTGATTGCTGTACAGCTTGAGGTTGTGGTGGTAGAGGTGCCTGCGGTTGACCCCACTGCTCCATTTGGTTTCGCACATGCGGTGAAGAAACAGGTATTTGATTGGGCACCACCGAGGGGCCCAATGCATTACGCTGATACGGGTACTCATTGGCATTGGTGCTCGACGGCGGCATAACCATCTGTTCGAGCGCCTGCAGCGTGCTCTGCTGCGAAAAGCTGGGCACAGGGGCAGGTGAGGCGTTCGCTTTCGGCGTAAGACTCGTCGCCGGGCGGGGACTGAGTGTTGATTGCATCTGCGGGTGCGGCGAGAGGTTCGGCTTCGCCGGCGACATCACCGGCCGTGGTGACATTTGTGGCGGTGCCTGCGGACGTGGTGACATCTGTGGCCGTGGTGACATTTGCGGTGAAAGTTGCGGGAAGGGTGCACGATACTGTGGGCTGGCGTTGCCGAGCTGGTTAGGACCATGCTTCGCCTGGAACTGCGCACTTGCCGCCGTTGGCGGGGCATCCATGCCGCGCGCAGCCTGTATCTGTGCCATCGTCGGTTGATGGTAACCCATTCCTGGATGGACCATCGGATTCTGCTGTGGGGGTGTTGGTTGTTGCGATTGTTGTTGTGCGGGCGCAACGTGCGATTGTGGTACGTGCGTGGGAGGCGCATGCGATTGGGGTACGTGGCCCTGTTGCGTCGGAGGGCCGACATGTGATTGGGCGGCGGCGTGGCCGGTGTGTGATTGGGGGGTCGCATGGCCAGCGTGAGTTTGCGCCGCCGCGTGTCCCGGATGCTGTGGTTGACCCATGTGGCCTGTGGGAGGGGCACCTGCATGGGCCGCATGCGACATCGCTTGGCTATGTCCCATATGATTGTACTGTTGCGCCTGGCTGGCGCCCATGTCCATTTGATGGTGCGTCTGTGGATACTGATGATGGTGTGGCATGCGTTGGTGCATGTAGCCGCCGTAGGCAGCGGCCTGTGCAGCCGCCGCTTGGGCAGCATTGGGATACGTTGAGCCCTGCGGGTAGTGTGAAGCTGTGTGTCGCTGCTGAATAGGGTAGCTCGTTTGATGCGGTTGCTGCATCATCGGATGTTGCGTAGGCGGGTATTGTTTCTGCTGCTCCTGCTGGTAACCCATGTGTTGCTGTCGGTAGGCATTCATTTGCTGATACCGATGCATTGGGTAGCCGCCGTGTGTAGACCATCCGGCTTGGGCAGCTGCTTGCATACCTGAATAAACATAAAAAATGTTTCATTTTCGAATAAACTAAATTAACTTTATATTATCCTATAATATAAAGGTTTCCAAACTTTTTATAGCCGCGCCACTATTGGCGGCCCCGACGTTTAATTACACTTTTCGTGAAAAGGTAATGTCACCAAAATACACGTATACAGTAGTTCTGAAGACTACCACCCCTGAGACTAGTAGTTGCCTCCCTAGGGAGTTTGAAAACCCTTGTTGAAATAAGTGTGAATAATTAACTTTTGGACTGTTTGAAATGCAAATAGATTTAATGTAATCATGCAATTTCCTGCTTTACTAGTGATTTGGACGCATTTTTAGACATTTAACTCTTTAAATTTAAAGAATGGATCTAGGAAATAAGACTGCTGTGATTTTGCAGCAGTGTTATTTCCATTCTTCTTGTACTGTAGATATGGAGATATGCACAAATAGTGCATATATCTTCCTAAACGCTAAACCCAGTTGACATAATAAAGTACATACTCATTTGATCGGGCATGGAGTACATGTTGTCCGGCTGATAGGGATACTGACTCGCCCCCCCTTGTGGGGCGGGCGGACGAGCCATCTGGCGCTGATGCTGTGGATACCCGGCACCCGGCGGCCCCATCGGCCGATCACTGCCGCTACCACCGCCTCCTCCGCCGTAGCCCTGCTGCGCGTACATGCTCTGCGCGTTCGGATCCATGTGATTGAAGTCGGCGCCACCGCCGCCGCCACCGAACGACGCCAACTTCTGCAGCGGAGTTTCTTGTTGTTGCTGCAACTGGAAATCGCACGAGAAGCAAAACACACCAGAACGGCGCGCGATTAACAATACTCAGTGATTCACGCGCAAGAGGCGCTCTCCTAAGAAGTCTTAAAATAGCTGTTAATAGTGATTATAAAGCAAAATTACATTTTTCCTGGCGTGTACCTGTGCGTAGGTAGGTTGTTGTTGCTGTGGCTGTTGTTGCTGCTGCTGCGGGAACGATGGGTTTGCATTGCGCGCTCCAGTCACCGTCGACTCAAAGTTATCGTTGCCCAGTTCGGGCAGGCCTTCCAACATACCACCATCTTCGCCGAATAGGTCGTATGACTCCATCGCTTTATGCAGCACATATCGGGGCCTCGTTGCTGCTCATTGCATTACAGCATCACTGCACGCGCAAATACACACACGCGGCCGGGACCGAAAACAAAACGAGAAACTACAGTCACAAGAGGAGCCACCACAATTAGCGAAAATCGATAATTACAGGCCGACAAACACACATCTACACACAAACACGCACGGCGGCCGGCCTGGCACGGGCACAAAAACAAACTGCATTATGCATTCTTTAAATATTCAAACGCGAAAAAATAAAGTTATTAAGTAACTGTGAATCACAATGAGCTTGCAATCATATGATTGCAGAAATACGCAATAAATGCGTGCCGACTGCATTCTCAGTCAAAAGGGGAAAAGCTATACGCTTATGTTTTTATAATCTACAAAAGCTGTACGACTTTTCGCCCTCCGACCAAAAATCACCACAGATTAATATACATCCAAGTTGTGCATTCAATTGTTACAAAGTAGAACATACATCAATGAGGATCATATAGAAATTTTCATCGTGAAAGACATTTTTGTCGGAACCGCTGCTCCCAGCCCCCGAAAGTAAACAGTGCATCCTAAAAGCGCGCGCGTTGGCCAAACCACGCGAGGAGGCGACGGAGATACACAGCTAGCCGTCCCACCAGCAATACTGGCGGCGGCGCCGGTGGTAGCAGCAATGGCGTGCGCGTGCCCGAGTGATTAAATCGAGGTAGAAATGAATGAGATAAAATACAGAGCGCACCGCCAGCGAGAGGGACACGTCGAGCAACCCCCGCGCGCATGTATTATTGATTTTTTAGATAAAATTGGCGAGCGAGTGAGCGGCGGCGGTGGGCGGCATAACAGGCGCGCACGCCAACCGCCGACTGACCGGACCGCCACCACGCACACCCCCTCCTCCTGCAAATACACAAAGACGCCACAATCGAAAAAGTGGTCTCTCTCTCACACACGCACACGCACCGTGGTGTGACAAGACCCCGTCGATTAACATTACGAATGAACGGAAGGCGCATATAAACATAGATCGCTGGCATAGGGGAATGTAGCATTCGCAAACGGGACTCGCGATAGATGCTGTGTCACTCACAACCCGTTCGTCTTTCCGTGAAGGAAAAGTCGACTTGGAGACGCGTGCGCTGCGCGACAAAAGAGAGATAGAGAGAGATCTGTTGCATACGAAATTGAAGGGAAGGAGGAAGGAAGAAGAATCGGAGAAGGGACTAGAGAGCCTTCTGTCACCCCTATCCGCGCGGGCATCCCGACACGACGCAGGAAGCAAGTGGCAAACACAAATCAGCCCAGGCCGAATTAGAGAAAGACCAGGCCACCCTCTCGCCCCATGTCAGTCACGTATCATTCACCCCTCCTTGTAACCCAGCACCGAGCTACGTCGTTATATGCATTGGATAATCGCAACCGATGGTGGGATTGCCGGATGCTTTCGTAAAAGAGCAGGAGACAACCAAACCAATATCCACACGTACCTAGATGAAAATAAACAAACGCGAGGGTATTCGGGCAGGAAGCACGAGCAATTTTGGGCGTTGGAAAATGTCATAAATACGGTGAACAGATGGGGGATAAAGACAGAGATATGGAATAATTCAGTCAAGAGGAACAGAGAAGACGATTAAAAGATGTGATAGGGGATATAGTGGTGGTGTTCGGAGGGGATTCAAGTGTTTTGGCCCACACACGAACGCATAGCGTCCTTGGATTTTGATAATTAAAGATTGATTAGCAGTGGGGAGCTCGCTGATTGAGTGACTGCGACTGTGTGAAACCAAACCTATAGGAACGCAATAAGGAGGTGTCATTGCTGGACGGTCGGGGGCTAAACGGGGGGCGGTGAAATGAAACGGAGAATGAGAGAGACCGAGAGAGGGTGGTACATTATGAATGTCAGGAGTATGGCCAACGTGTGGGTAATTCATAAACGAGACTACGAGCTGAATACAAAGGGCTATAAACATAAAACAGACATATGTAGAAAGTGGAGACTCATCTGGACAAGGATTTTCGTGATTAAACCATGATCATTGATTGTCAGTAATTTTAAAATCTAATATCTGAGGCGCAAATTTGGACATAGGCAGGATCTGATGGATTTCCGATGCAAACAAGTTATTTTTATCAAAAGATTGGTAAGCAAAGTGGATATAACAAAATATTTTAAATTGTACATTGGTTGATTAAGTTCGTCTGGGCAACCCCTTCATGTTTCACGCTTCATGTTTGATAGCCCGCAAACTTGTCCGTTACGTTTTGTAGCAGAGTTCATAGGTCATCTCTCTACCACTTCCTAATGCAAAATTTGACAACCCCTAGAATCAACATTTATGTAAATCGGTACCCCATAAGTTAATGTCCTAAATACGGTACTTGGGGTCAAATAAACTTCTTTGAAACAAAATAGGTGTTTTATTATATGCTCTGTTGCATCACCCTGTATCAACCATATATGCGGCAGTGTTACCGATTGCCGAATAGTCAAGCAAGTCTAGCCCACCCTTCTAACAGCAGTTATCCGAACAGCATCGTTCCTCGTCATCAACCCACCCATCACGCCATACCACTACAGGAGACGATACCGGTACAGTTTTAACACGTCTCCTTTATATGCATACATCATCAACTTATGTTGAACAACACACTTCCGAAACAAGACGATGAGAAGAAAAGTGATGTGCCACTTGTGTTGCTCCCGACCCATCCATTTTGCCGTCACTCACTCTACTCCAAAGCACGAAGAGGCAACGAGAAACGAACGAAGAAGGAAAAAAGACGGCGAAACACACATAGGCCGCCGAACGGGTGTGTAATTATTGGTCTTCTTGCGCCGCGTGTGCGGCTCGAAACTATAGAAATTATACCGAACTTATCGGATTCCGCGCGCGCGCGCCACGTTCGAACAATGAACTTTACCGCGACGAGTACCACGGGAGGCGCGCAAGCCCGCCACAGCAGCCGTGCAGCAAACGGCAAAAGACCGCCATTCGTACGCGCACCGTGCGATCTGTCGCGTCCGCACGGTTCGCCGCACGGCGACAGGAGCGCAAGCAGATCGTCGAGGGAGTACGTATAAGCAACATTTGCACACCGAAACCGGTGAAAGAACGGACGCAGAAAAAAAATCTCACTATTGTACCAGCTACCTTCTTACAAGCCGATTATTCAAAGTGCGTCGTCGCGGAAGATTCTGGCGCATGTTCGATTCGAAAATACACAACGATAAGAAACGATACCTTAATGAATATTCAGAATGTTACATTAACTTTTTTTAAATAATAATATGCAATGCGTGTATAAGCAAGTCTTAAAAGTAATTGAATAAGGGGTCAACTATTTTTTGTTCAAAATGCGAACACTATTAAATTATTGAATTTCTATAACGAGTAACTCAAAGGTGACAAAGTCCCCTCTGTCCGGCAAAGTCCTAGAGAGGAAACCCTATTGACGTTCCATTCTTGTTCCAAGGGGGACTCCCCATGTCCAGGAAAGTGTATAAAATGCCGAAAAAAACGGAGTATGCGATGTTCAAGAGTACAATTCATGAAAAAGATGTACAAAACTATATAAATTAACGGAAAACTTTTTTTTTAACCTATGAGTGAAATAAAGGTATAAAAAGGCCAGTGTGGAAACGACGAGTTTTGCAGACAGCAAATGTAGCAATAGCCGCTTACACAAGTTTTGCTCGGTATTTCTTCGTATGTTTCGACATCTTTTTAAAGTAAAAATTTTAATAATAGGTCACGACAACTAAAACAAAAGTATTGTGGCACTATGAACATATTTCCGTACTGACTTGCCTAGAACTACGTTTTCTACCAGTACGGAAATGAAAAAGGATACGTACGAAAAACTGTTACAGAAATGTTTACATTGAGTAAAAAATCGCTGGGGAATGTGGAAACATGTGCTTTGTAGTAAGCGGCATAGTATTTTGTACAAGGAGAGTGAGGAAAGGGCATTCCATGCGACATGTACATCATACTTTTTCCACAACTATTAACATTTTTTAATACCGAACGATAGTCGTGTGTACTATTGGGACAGCGTGCCCAAAATCGCCATTTTCACACTTGCACTGTAATATACTACAGTTGAAATACTAAATAATGAGGAATAGCCATGACAAAATCCTAAGATGATTGAAACATAATTAAATTATGTTCAGAAAATTCCATGTTAAAATTATGTAAAATATTATATATTATTTATGGTATTTTCGAAATATTTACAACATGTTCATTTTTGACTTTTTAAAAAGAAAAGGAAACAATGTAGGTAATCAAAATAGATCATTCTAAGGGCAGAAATGTTCGTGGTATATTCAGCTCCCCAACCCTATCCTCAGTGATTGGGCTTGGGGTAACTTTAAAATCTAAAATGGGCATTCCTCCTATTCTTTATTACGGATTCAAATTGTACGACTAAAAATATGTATATTATTAATGCTTAAAATTATCTTCAAAATTAACTAAACTGTTAAAAATAGTAAAACAAATTCTTGTGAATTGAGATATTCTAAATATGACAAAATCAGGATTTTTTTTATGATCGGGCCAGTAAAAATGCCAACACCTCGCCGCGACGTCGAATTCCCACTTGTGCTCAACCCACTTAACAAATGGGGGTTCGCCGAACCGCCGGTTGCTCATCCCTGCATTAGACACATTTTCTTTTATTTGTTCGCAATTTATTGTTGCTTTACCTATCATTGAGCGAGCAACAATCGTGATCAATTCACAAATAAAAGTCCACATCACCGCACACCGTACGCTCTTCGATTGTTTACCATGCACACACGTACGAATGGAAGAAATCGTAATCAACTGCCCGAAAAAAAGCACACATGCAAACAGTTCCGTAGACTAATCCCACCGATACACCTCGATACTTCGGCGTACGTATAAACAAATGGGTGCTGGTCGCGGCGCCGATTCTCCCTGCCCCACCTGCGCTAATCGCTCCACACTGCCACTCTCAAAACAGCGCGACGCTGCTTGAGAAAGCGCGATGCAGGCACAATACAACAAAACACGTCGGAACCTCCAACAGTACTCACAAGCGCTACGCAGCCGCCATCGAGGTTTAATTGCCTTAATTAAAATCGAATATGCAACCAATCAGGGGATACGCGGGTGTATGCGTATGTACACAGTAAACCGCAATGGTCGCTTTTTTATACAGTTTGTGTTTATCTGTATTCACAGAACATCTACATTTTATTGTTGGAAAATGTCAAGAAAATCAAGCATTTTAATTCAATCACATCAGAAAATGTCACATATCAGTGGCTATACGCGGTTATTGCTCATGCATTGGTTTGAATACACACAATATTTAGGTTTTACCCCGTATAATAATCTACCAAATCGTGACATAAAATGTCTATAGCACACATTGCAAGAAAAAGAATGTCTACCTTATATGGTGTTATACACTCGTTTTTCATAAAATTACAACTAACGGTGATTGTTCTTCTACCTGGGAATGAATGAGTACTACTTATACAGTAGAGACCAGTGTAGAGACCAAACGTTTCTCGAGACTCGGTACGAGATTTTACAATTTTTCGAGGCCTACCATTTTTCTTTATGTCTTGTATAAGGAGCTCATAAAAGTATCGATACTTCTAGGCATAGTAAAACACATCGGTTTCATCTAGCGACTACTTCTTAACCTATTTATAAATGGTTAAAACCATAGAAATAATTCATTTGCAATGGAAGTAGTATGCAGAGCTTTAAAATCAACGGCAGGTAAGTTTCCTACGATCACAAAAATATCGAACAACATTTTCAACACATACCGATACGTATCAATACTGATCCTTTTTTGACAGTCATAGTTTGAATACACGGAAAACAAATTGCATTTTACGAACGAACATCTTTTCAAAAAATATCCAGATGTTTTTTCAAGTTCCACACATTACTGCGAGAAAATCTGGTACAGTACATTCTACAAATTGTTGGTTGTGAAGAGTACATTTCTGTACACCAGTAGTACACCAGAGGTGAGCATCCTTTTTTATCAGTTACACATAGGGGATCAATTCGACCCCGTGAGCCGCAGGTTGTTCATCACTGGTGTATACAATACTCACATTTCACTAGTAGAAAAACTACCAAAAAACTCCTATTGGTAATTAGTATTAAGTAGACATTTGTGCTCCAATGTACCGATACCCATAATACTGTATAATATA
>JAODAC010053268.1:0-53818 GCA_027575185.1 Mimaenictus wilsoni
TAAGAAGAAAAATTCACTTTAATATGCATCCCCACCGAGAATCGAACCCGGGACCTCATGGGCAATGGTCATCGACCATACCTCCGCGCCACTTGGCTGGACAAATATACGGAGTTCCTTACTATATTAATACTAATTCATATTAACATGTTGCAAACTACATCAGACATAAGTCTGAATTATGTCCAAAGCCGACTAATCATCGATCAGCTGCAGCCGGGTTCCGGGTTCAAAGCCAGGATGTGTAAAGTGGTAAACACAGATCAGGAATTAGCTCAGCCGGCTGAGCTCTGATTACTATAGGCACTCCTGGATTACTTCAACTGTAATTAACATATAATCAATATTCAATACAATTAATGATTCTATGATAATAGTTCTAAGCCTATATTAAAAGCATTTTAACACAACAGGAAGTAAAAACATTTCATATGAAATTTTCGCAGGAAAATTTAACTAGTAAACATTAGCTAGAGCTAAATAGCGTTGAATTCAAGCAGAAGTCAATTTAAAGTTGCGAAATATGTTTGCCCGAGTAAAGGGCGTTTTGCATGCACTGCTGCTTATTCCAACGGGTTCCTGCTGAGATAATAGCGTCATACCAACGTGTTGCATAATGCGAATGAAAATATGCATTCGCCTGCATACCGTCCGACCGCATTGTGACACTCGAGCCAGGACCTCTTCTCGCGTCGCGTCGAGTGTCTGCGTTTGAAACTCCATTTAAAAGTATAATTAGTTAGTTAATGAACCAAATCGACGTCGCTGTGGTGCGCGTGGAAGTAGCCTCCGTTTAAAAATGCAGCATCGCCCCACGACAATTTGCGCCTGGAAAAGGGGTGCAAACTGCAAACGTACGCGTGCACACCCAATTTGCAGAAACTTTAAAGTCCGTCCAAGCATCCTAGTACGCGTTCAAAAACAGGAGATGCAAGTGAAGAATATCCTGCTCAAATGAGACGAACGAGATAACATTCTCTCGGTTAGTCTGTTGAAATGAGCGCTTTGTCGACGCAGCGCTCTTTTGATTATGATTGTAATAGACGTAAAACTAATGAAACTCTCGTTGAGATATTTTGCAACATTGTAACACGTTGTTTCATTAGAAAGTAGGTTAAACTAGTCCCAAAAATGAAATAATGCAAATTCTCTTTAGAGCAGAGACAAATGATGAATTATGAAATAACATTTGCAACTATAATACGATTTACAATATATACACTTTAGAGTTATTAAGATAGAATTATAGACTTTAAATTTCCTTACTATTCCTAATTTTAAATAAATGATAGAATCACATGAAGAAACTTTACAGTATTACTAGAAAGAGGATTTGAAGTTTATATTAAGGAAGAAACTTTATCCAGTTGCTTTGCTTCACTCCCATGTGTTCTATTACCGATGATTCTACCGAGGATCGAAGAATAAGCCCGCGTCGACTTTGGTCGAATGTATCGAATTAAAAAGTTTTGCCGCACATGTTTCCGATATCCGGCAGCGGCTTTTGTGCGATCGGCCAAATTGATTTGTCGCTGACCGCTGGCACGCCAGTTGGTTCTTTATCCGCTTCTTTTGTCGCGAAATTGCAGGCGATTGTTAAAAAATCTTTGCGTCCGAACTCATAGGCAACAGTTGGTAATATCTTAATATCTTTTCATGCTTTTTACTAAAACTTCTTTACACTAGTTTCATTTGCATCTCGCTTTTATATCTGCTTTAATTAACAAGTGATAAAAATAAATTGAATGAGCAGTTTTTCTATTTATTTAATTAATTATTTTAATTAATTTAATTAATTTTAATTTTAATTAATTTTCTTATACATTTAAAACATGAATTATTTAATTGAAAATGCTATAAAATTTTATGGCGAAAAAAGGGAACTTAAAATATACACCAATGAAAAAGCGGCAAGCTAAATACTCAAATCTACCAATAAATAAACACGGTTATGATAGATTGGAACGTGTCAGGGAATCATAAGAAACGAGAGCGAGGGGATGGTTTTCCCAAACCGGAAAATAAATAAACGCAGCACGCCCGTGGTCATAAAACAAATTACTTTTATTGCCGGTGGGTTAATCCCGCTGCGGCCACCGTCGACTACCGCAAAACCGCCCCCGCTGGCAACTACTCATCCTGCGGCCACCATCCCGAATCCTGCTGCTTCCCGCTTGTAATCCTACGTAATAATTCTACAGTTTCCACAATACAAACTAAAAAATAAAGCAAAATACTAAGATACTGATCATTAAATAAATGAGAAAATATATCTAATTGTTTGTAAAATAAACTAAAATTATTTAAATATCAAGTTATATTATGCAACCGACAGTATATCGAATTATGTTATTTTTAGATTCATAGTAAGTAGATTGATCGAAAGGAAATGCAATCAAATTTCTAGCGCTATACTGGAAACGAGTAAAGGTTGATAGACCATCATAAACCACAAATTCCCAGAATATTAAATTTAAATAGTTCTTAAAGTTAATAGATCTAAAAAGTATAAGAGCCTCGTAAATTCTTTATTTTCCATCAGAAGACGCTTAGAGAATATTAGTCTTACTTTGCTTCATTTATTTATGCCTTCAGCAGCTAATAAATTTAGTTTTAAGGAAGTTATTCACTTACCTTGTTTTTATCTGAAAAAAAATCCTTACAACGTAGAGAATATTAACTAAAACACAACAATTTCCTCAAGTAGTAAGTAATATTATAATAAATTATTAATATTATCACAGTTAACATTTTCCTCATATTTAATTACATAATTCTCCTTAGCTCGCCTGTACTAATATTTTTACACAATATAATTTGTATCTGACACATTATTTCCATAGTTTACTTTTAATTTTAAGAGTGTACTTTATTTTACTAAAAATATTCGTAATAATAAATACTGGAAATTGTACAAAACGCTCCCAGTTATTCCCCGCATGAAAGTTTCATTCATTAACGCAATTAATTCAGTTTACTATTGTAATTTAAAAATATCCTATGCCTTTTTTTCTATCTAAGTAACAGTGGAAACACTCTGTATTAACATTTCTAACATTTAAGTTATTTATAGTGTGTTTAAATGACTTTCTTTCACAAAATTATTCTTTTCGAACTAACAATTTTCATTCTATTATCGAAAAACGCAATTTTCAATCGCTAAATTGAAGAAGCAGTCTTTATGAAGAAAAATATGATAAAATTGTCTTAGTTTTAATAGTTGTAATATTCTAGGAAAAGTAACATGATTTAATTGTGATTCTGCAGTTTGTGGCAATTTATTAAAATCACGTACGGGACAACACGATGTAATATAAAAATGTGGAAAATTGATTGCATGACGTGATTTATCATTCGATATCGTGTAGCGCACATTTATTTTGGTTTCAATTTTTAAATGTGTTTTGTGTTGATTAGTGAGTGTAGAAGAGAGGAGAGGTTGTTTGTGTGAGTGTAAAAGTGCGCAATGGTGGAGGCGCCGCGCACTGAGTGCCGCTGGATTGCGTAATCCATCGTAGAGATTTCCATTTTTCCAGCATTCAGTTGCTAATCAAGTTCAATAAATGAAAAATGATTAATTGCGCGAGCACGTAACTGGAGCGGCTGCTAACTGAGTTGACTGCACTCACTGGAACAAAAAAGGGAATGTTACACATCATGGAAATGTTGAATTAATATGTACAAATACATGTTATTCTTTTATAGATTGTACATATTGTTCGGTGATTTATTTGTTTGTAAACGACTCCATGTTGAAAGACATAACGTATGATGATATATTTAACTAAACTAGTTCATAAATAACAAAAAATCGTTATGTTTTATTCGAATGCATTATTAACTCCAGATTCCAAGAGGAGGAATTGTTATTGATTGGTAATTGCATGAATTGAAAGAGGAAATAATAATGACCGGATTTGAACCGGCAACCCCGCGTGTCCTGTATGATTGCTCCGCAACAGGCGCTGGGACGCTCACCAGTTGCTAAAAAGTGATTAATATATTTTCAAGGTCATTACATCAATCCACCAACTTTGTGCGTCATTCCGTCTTTGATATGCTCTAGTTTTGTTTATTTTCATGTTATTGTTGTACAATTAATATATATGTAGTTTATTGCAGTTTTCATTGAAGTGACAGTTTTTATATAGTGTGTATATGTTTTCATAGGTGTACGTGTTGGTAATCACACTGTGGGGTGCTCGCACCGAGGATTCGAACTTTGACCACCGGCGTGATATGCCAAGATGCAATCCACTAAGCTATCCAGCTATTAATTTATAATATTCAAAGGAAGAGTAAATGTAGCAAAATTTAGTCATTACCCTCTAAAACTATAGTCAATACTGACCAATTTGGTTAACTCTAATGTATCCATCGAGACCACGCCCATCCATGTGTATGATTAAACCAAGAAATGCTTCCAAAACTCACCCTACTTTTGACCATCAAAATGGAGAAAGGTTCATGCTTTGGAACGTCGAATTATTCCTACTAAACAAAATGGAGGATAATAATGAATACTTTGAGCTTTCATTTCCAAGTTTTTATCCCGAAACAAATAGGTATATTAAATATGAAATTATCGCCCATTCGGGTAGCACACACACATCTATATGCAAACATACACACACAATCACACTACTTCAAACTCTTAACTTTAAACACAACATCCAACTTCAAATATTCAACTTCACACATCACTCTACTGACACCTGTAATTCACTGCGAGAACTACTCTCAACCACAACTACAACATACACATCAACAACTCACCTCAACCAACAAACAATTGTATAAACACAAAGCATACTTGCAAATAACAACAATACCAAAAAAAAACATACAAATAAAAATAAAACATATCCATGTCGGAAAGACCCACAGAGATCGATAGACATTAAAATCTGTGATATTATTATTATTATGAAATTATCCGAAATACTAAATAAATGATAATCGAGGCCTCGCCTTTCGAGTGCAAGTAAACTTATTTTTGCTATTCTGTAATTATCATTCTTTCCCGAAGATTTGTTTGAAACTTACAAAACAAAAGTGAAATATCAATGATAATACCAAGCGAAATATTCGTTCTTTAGGATGCACAAAATGGCAATACAAATATCCATCATATACCCATTGATGCGTGCGACGCATACTGCCCTAATGTGACGATCCGGGCCAATCTGTTTATCTATACATTTCGTGCGCAAATGGCAAATAATACGCCGCTCGACTGTCGCTTGCCACAATCAAGATGGATGGATGCCCCTGCACGCATACCCTCCCGAAATGACGCCACTTCCCGGGATGTATATGGCATCGATCCTATGCACACACGCTGGTGTTTTCATACAAAATATCGACGCTTATGCGTTTCGTTGCGGTTTGCATTAGTGCTACTGCAAGCGGTGAACTCTCGCATAAACATTTTGCTTTGCGGCTAAACCAATATCGCATTAATATCTACATAAAGTGTTTTCAATTACTTCCCACCAACATCATAGGAGATCTCTGTCAGTTTCAATATAATATTTATTTTGTTGTATATTTTATTAATAGGTATTAGAGGGCTAAAATATGACAGTTTGTATTTATTGTCAATTTTCATGTCTCTATATTGAAGTATATTGAAGGCTTTATGGTGACATCCATAGTTTTGACTGCGTTCTATAAATATTGGTAAGCTTTGAAAATTATGATTAATTGCAATATATAATAAGGGCTTAACATATTCAATTGAATTTAATTAGAAATTTCGGATTCATAATTAATTTGGTACAGTCGCAGGATCCAAAGGATTGTGAAATTCAAAATATTCATATTCCGTTGCAGCTCAAATGGAAATACTCCATTATTCCATTGATACTATTCATATTTTGCAGGACATGCAGATCATTCCGAGGTTTCATGTTTCATGATCAATAACTGTTAATTACTGTGTTTTTCACTTTGCAGTTATGAATCAGTATTAAATAAAATGGTGAACACAAATTAATCCTCCGAGGTAACTCTTTAAATACAAGAAATCTCACTTATTCTCTGTTCACCAATTGATATTAGTCACTAAAAAAAAACTGCGAAATCCATAGCCACGTCCATTGGTACATAACTTTATGCGGCATTCATATTCTGAGCATGTGTAAATATTCAATCTATTATGAATTATTGCCGAAGTTATGGCTTATAGTTCATCTAACACCTCACCCTCCGAATTATTAAGCACCGGCACCAGATTGCTAATATCGGGTGATGTTTGCTCGATCCCTAAATCACCAGAATCTCCCAACTAGTCGGTGTGCTTCCATATCAGGAGTCAATCGTCCATGATATTCGGCAGTATTTCGTCGCTTCGCAACGTATTGAGACGTGTGTACCTTGTACACACGTGCCGGACCGCGCGCCGCTGAGCATTTTCCATTCACCGCTCGGACAACCGGCCGCCAATTCCGCTACCGCCGACTACCACCCCCGTCACTGGCTTTACCGCATACCCGCCCTGAATGTAAACGACGGCTGTTTAGCTTGAATTTGACTAAACTACTGTCAAAGCAAAATATACACAGAAGTGTATAAATTGCGCATTCCAATTTCCAAAACTTTTAACTAACTGCGATTTACACATTTTTAATTAAGTTTTATACTGATAAATTACAAAATTATATCAGATGGAATACATAATGATGTCGACCAGGCGAATATGCTGTGACGAGTTGTAGCTCTTTGCTGAGCAGAGTAAATCTGTTGGATGTCGTCGATGTACGAGCGTGACTGGCATACGAAAAGCACCACTGCCGCCCCCGTGATGCTGGCGGCGGCGCAATCACACTGTGGTGGCAGTTCGCCTTCGTCGTCGAGCGTCGTTGACTTCGTCGACGCGCATCGTTCGTCTTTTCAGCGGCGACAATTAAAAAGTAATCGCCGGTTGTTTGTTACGTGTATTCCAGGTAAACGTAACAAGAACGCGTAATCTTTATCTCCTTCTTAAAGTCGTAAATTATTGTTCAGTAATCGACTTTTTAATACTTCTTGACAATTTGTTCTTTATCTGATTATAAATTTTTTATTACTTAACAGACTTAACAAGAAATTTAATAAGATTAATATGAAATTCCGTATTTTATAGACGTGCATATAATAGTAGGATTTATTGGATGAGTGAAACTAATTTCAGGATTATGACAATCATGTAATGGTAATGCATAATTTCGATGAATTACGCGAGCTGTCCAAGCCGCCTGCGGCTGAATTAATTACGTATAAGGTCTTAATGCGACTAATAATTTGCTGCTTACTAGATAGATTTGCGTCCAGCCAATCAATTCTCTTTAATTTGCAGTCGGTTTCAAAAATGCAGTTGCATTTAATGTATTGCACTCTTTTATGCATCCTTAATTATTTTTTCCAACATTAAAAATATCAGAAATTTATACATTCGGTAAAAAGAAATGTCTTTTGTTGAGCATGTGTCGATTTTCATATTTCGGACGGTAAGGGCAAAATATACGTGCAATTTACAACGAGAATTGTCGCTTGTAAAGATAAGTAAAGTATAAGTTTGTTAAGATTCAGAGAGAAAGGCCACGAAATATGTGTTAACCCTAAACAATAACGTTATTCGTAAGGCATGACTAAAACGACGTAAAAATGCCCTTACGCGAATAAACCAAAAATAAACGAATACGAGAATATCGTAATAAGCATCGGTGGCTATTAAATAAGCCACTGCAAAGTGCATGTACATATAATACATATACACCCACACTTTGTATATTTTTGTAAAAACATTGTAAGAACTTGGTGATAGTAAAATTATTAATGATGAAAATTACAATATAGATCAAGTAAAAAATAGTACTTATAATAATAGTTTTACTAGAGTAGCGTGGTCAAAAACGCACTCGTTTTTTCACATTAACTCTTTGTCCCTTGTTATAATAGAAAAAGAAGTTGATGTACAACGTATAATTTCCCATTATTCTAATCAAAGTTTCCACCCATATTTGCTTAATCATCGTTTAATCAACCCCCATTTCATTAGTTAAACACACCTGCGACATATTCAGGACGACGACGAGTTGACAAGTGCTAACAGGGCACGTGTGCCGTAATGTAATGAACTTTCTGACTCACTGGTCATCGCGTGCAAGCGCATTAAACAACGACATGTACTTCTGGCAAACCACAATTTGTCCTCATTGCTGTTACCAACGTTTCATCAAATCCAGAACTATCATTAGCACGAAATAAAACCACCAAAGCATATTTCACTAACGAAGATACTATATTTAAACTATTCTGAAACGCAGACAAATGTATCATACTAATCTCATTACACACGAACACTTTGTATAACATTAACAGGACGGTAATTATATTTATGCTTCACGATGCATGTTATTTTATATCATTAAACTCCAGCTTCTGCGAAAATGCTAGTGAATGTAAACACAAACTGAAAACTATGCAATACATTTTAGAAATGAAGTGAAACTAATAAAGCTAATTAAATACACTACCATTTCATTACTCAACAATACAGTATATAAATATAGGCTTCAGATTAAAATTTATGTGATTTAATTAACTTTATATATTGAATTTTTTTTTAGTGTTTAATATGTTTTAATCCAAAAAGAATCAATTTGGATATATTCATTATATGGATATTGGTGAAATGGCATTTATATGTCACGAAAACAAATTCGAACGTTTACAGATATTCGCCGATGTACGTTTTCATAAATAAGATGGGATTCATTCGCATCGGCTACGATTCTGTCAACATTAGATTATTCCCTGCCCGACGCCTTCGCCGCCTCGCCACTCAGCAAACAAACTTTTAACTGACAATTTTCGTTCATCGCCGACGGAAAAATACTTTTATTAAATTTTTGTCGCGCGAGCTGCGTAGGTTGTGCGGGTGTGCAAATCGAAGCGCCACTTGGAAACATCCAATTCATCAAAGTTTATTGAAAAATCAGCGCCTGCCGGCTGTCATTGTCGCGAGCTATCGACAGGCATCTCAAGAAAACGCACTGACATCTTATTATATGTAATCAAAGCTGAAATTTATACTTTATATACTGAGCGTTGTCAGTTTTGTTAAATAATTTACAGCATTCATAAAAATTACATGACAGAATTTATAATTCCTAATAAATGTTGCACACTGTGATAAAATTATGAAATGAATATTTAATTTACTGTGTATCATTCGTTCGAGGTTGAGTTGAGTGCATTGCAGTATTTGCGTTTTTGGAAAGTGGCGCCACCACAAATATGCCCACTCGTAATCCGGCCACGCATGCAAGAAGGCAATAAATCCTGGGCACCGCCTGCTATTTATCTTCCGGAGTGTTGCGCAAAAATGTCACACTTGTGTTAAAATGGTACAAATAACGTCACATATGTGGATAACTTCAAGTGTTCCAGTTTTCAAGTTTGTGAAGGCTGGCGAAACTCACAACTTGCGAGTTTTTTAGACTTGTAAACAAGGTGATTCATTTTTTTCCAATCGAATAGAAACGAAAATATTCCATTTTCAAGTTTTCACTGTGAAATTACCCTTCACGAATTCGACAACAACATTACTTAAATTGAAGCCAAGGCAATTTGAAATTCTAATCTCTTTTTTCTAAATTTGTAATACTTTTCTAATTAATAAGGAAAAAGAACCCTTACAGGAAAAACATGTCATTTTTGTGTTACTTTTTGTGATTCTTTAAAAAAACTCGAATAGGTTCTTTAGCTAAACGTCCCTTAAAGTAATTTAAGTTGATCAATTTTATATTGTAATTGTTTAACTTGAGAAATGCTTAAGTTATTAATGGTTAGAAACGTTCAGTCACGTGGTTCTTTCGATGTTTTACTTATTTCCTACAAATAATTTAGTGCAATGCACTTTTAGCAGCATCAAGTACTAATACTTTATACAATAGGAGCGGAAAAAACCCTTTTTTATCGTGTCATGTAAATATTCCCCCAAAAGACAAAATTATTATAAATAAGTTGAGATAATAAAAATATATTTACCTCTTTCTGGGACGGGATTACGTACACTTTCCAATTCCAACGTTGCATTGGCTGTGTATAACTCGGTAACTTGTGCCACACAGCTGAGTACCAACCTTCCTTGGCTGAAATGATAGGGTGATAGCGGAAGTTCCAACATAAGATCACTCCACTCGTACTCCTGCTGTTTCCGCTTTGTCATCGGCTCCGATCTGTGTATCTGTGCCCAAAAAAAGGCAATATTCGGATTATTTGAATAGGGTTTAAAGTGGGTTATGTGCGGTACGTGAAGTGCCTGCTCGTAGCAGTGTGTATGGTAGACATATTTCGGAAGGCGCTCGCACGTGCATGCGAAACGGTATCGCATTACTCTTCGCGGCTCGACGTCGATCAATCAAAGTCAATCGCTGGAAATTGATGCGTTTGTGATACATATACGATGGTAAGCGCCACCTATCGGTTAACCGTCTGTACTTAGCTTATATTATACTTGGATAACACCATGTTAGACAATTTAAAACATCCTTACGAAAACGTAAAGATTTTTAGGTGTGAATAGTTTAAGTACCACGATTTTAGCTTCTAAAATGTGCAATTTTGTATAGAATAAAGTTTAAAACTTTAAGTTTAAAATCATAGGAAAGGTTGAGTTTAAAGAAAAACAGCATAATGGTGTAAATCAATGCATCAGTTCTCTATACCATTTTCACACTGAAATAACACCACATGTGACTGTTTCAGACATTCCCAATCAAAACTTAAAGATCTTCAGGGGTAAACATACCTTAACTCCTTAGAATTTGAAACCATAATTTAACAACGCTTAAATTGGGACATTAAAACCACATGAAGGTGTTGAGAGTTTAGGAGAACCAATTTTATCGTACCCACGAACAAAACAGGTCCGGTGGAAAACATCCCCGTTTCACGCAGGCGAATTTACAGTGGAAAACCGCTGCAGCTTACTAGTTTCCCCACTTCCGGCTCTTGCCTGCCCCTCACACTCCTCACTAGCTCCGTTGTGTTAGCGTTTGGAGGTGCTATCCGCATGTCGAAATGCGGCATGTCGTAAAATCTGCCCGACGGCAAAACGCGGCATAATCGCCGCTCGGGGGTTCGGCCTGGTATTGTGCCCTCGAGTATGCGATGGGGACGCGCCCGACGCCGCCACTGCCGCATCTCGCACGCCGCCTGCATTAGAATTAATAATTGCGGTTACCTGTGTTGACTAAAATGAATTAATTAATAAGCAGCTTAATCCGTCGGATTACTTTACGAGGCGTGTGCGTCCCACGTACCACCCGCCTCTCCTATAAAACGACAGGACATCGGGAGGGCTTCCCCATGATCCAACATCCTCCCGAAGTAGCCTTGAAGCATCCAGTAGCCACCCTCCGACGAATTTATACCTGAGTGTGGACAGGTTTGAATGAGGGCCGGTATCATATGCAAGTTGCATGTGAAAAAGCAATTATTTCTTACTTAGAAAGTAGAAGATGAGATGGTCATAATCTTCTTTAAAATAATTGATATATCCTGTTGTTACGATGTTCCTGATGTTACGATGAATACTTTAATATATTATTAGTTACTAATTAATTTCTGCCGATCGGTAAATATCCGAATCACTAATCCCATACAACTTCCCTTGCTTTCCTAGTGTAATGATCACCTATAAGAGCGCCTCCCAGATATCCCAAATGTTCCCAAAAATCAACTTTTTTCGCTTCTGACCAATTGTAACCATAAAATTATAAACCCTTTAATTAGTAACTTATAGAAAAGAAGGTCTTCAGAGTGAGGGATAGGCAATTTTACTATCCCATTCCAGAAAACAATCAATATGGGAAATAACCTTGGAAGCATCAGCTATTATTCCAAGAAATTCTACCTAAGTGTGTTACTGACATCATATGCAAGTTGCAGGCTAATTATTTATTGCTTAAATAGTAGTGGTTGTTCGATGCCTCTGTAAATAAATGAAAACCACCTGGGAAGTATTAAATTCTCCAGGAATTTATTCCAGACTGCGATCTGTTTGAATAAGGGACGACAGCATATGCAAGTTGCACGAGGAGATCTAATTATTTATTACTTAGATGGAGGTTGATGTAAGCATTCATCAAAGGGAAAACCTGATGTCACTATAAATCCTTCAATATTTTATTCATTAGCTTAGAATATTTTATTTTTTATGATACATGTAGAGCATAAATTGTAATTTCTATACTTATTTTTTCATTTCTTCAAGAACTATAGCAAATAATTGTCAAAAAAGTAGTTTTACAGACCCGTTTTGTTAACTCTTTCTTCTAACGTATTTCCTCCTACCAGGAGTATTTCTAACCTATTTTCTTGTTCAAGTATAACTTTCCGTAATTTCATTAATTAATCACGAATCCCCTGAAGCGTTAATTAAAATAGACGTATAAATTTCCTCTGAGTTTCACAATCTCACTATCAAACTCATGCATCGCTTATCGCATTTAAATCTATTAAGTACTCATGAATTTTTCTAATAGTTAAGCAGACGTCCAAGTTGTTCTCTTCCTACCTTTGTTTAGCTATTTCAATTGCGGGTACTTATTGTATAATTATGCTATTGTCCCTGGCGCATTGTGACGAATGGCTTAAAAGTGTGCGTCCCATTCGCAAGCCATTGAATTAACCAATCAAATTTTAACGAGACAATCAACACTCCGTTGTTACCGCACGCGGTGGCATTTCGCGTCAACCGCATTATGCTCTTTTTCGTCCTTTTCGCCCGTTCTGTGGTAAACGTACCGGAGTATATAGTTGTCTGGTGGCGGGCCGCCCACCCGGCGCCTCAAACTGGCGACAATATGCTAAGCATGGGCAGAGACACCCCGTGGCGACGGCGAAAAAGGGGTGCGACACTGTTCGCCGACATGCAATTAACCTAATTAACTAAAAACTAATTAAACAAATGACTTAATAATTAAATATCGGGCGCGTCTGCGGGACGTCGACGGGCTGAGTTTAGTGTTGGTGCAGGGGTGTAGATGGCGATTTAGTAAACGGAGAGAGTAACTCACCGCGATGTTGTTGAGGAGGAATTTTAATATCGCCGGAGGGCGTGATGGCGGCGACGAGCAATTCGCCCGTAACGTGTCGCCGATATCGAGGGGTTCATGGCCCACGCTTATCGTCGGTGGACTATCGGGAAGCTCTGGAATAAAGGAGAAAAGAAACAGTTTAAATTTCGTTCGGACACCGTAAGCTTCTTTATCATCGTTTATCCCATTATTATCTTTGTAGGTTCGTCATCTATCTACATATGATTTTATTATGCTATAACGTATAACGTATAACGTATAACGTAGGAAATTAAATTAAAATATTTATTTATTGATCTCCAGGAAAACAATTTACTTCTGTTACATTTCTTTAGATTTTTGAATACATAGGGTCACGGCCCCTAGTACATTCTATCCCAATAGTTTCCACGTCGCAAAGGGGTATAATTCGATTCCTTAATTATATATCCTGTTTGGGAGTCTGGCAGAAGTAATGGTCAGATGTTGTATGGCACAAAAAAGGTTGGGAAACCCCAACCTAGAATATATGAGTAGACAGCTATTAGGTATATTATAAATGGGGATTGCATCTAAACCTAATAAAAACAAGAAATATATACATCAGAGGGAACAAGGAAGCTCTATAATTAGACACCTCCCAACGTTTGGTCTACTGAAATATAAAGACGTATTAAGCTGACAATGAGATTGCTTAGAAGTCTGATTATATACAAGGCAGAAACTATGACCTTGGCAGATATTATAACCAACTTTGACGAAATGGGGAAGAGATTCACAAGGAGCACTGTATTTGTTTACTGAAATAGTGAAAAAATCCGTCTGAAACTAAAAATAATAAATATTTCCTGTATATATTTTCAATTCTTAAGCGAAGCTTTAAATAACATGGATACACGACCCCTGCTATCAAAGAAGATTATCGCGAAGCATTGGAAAGAAAAACACGGAAACTCTGCAAGATTAAGGTGCATTATCAAATTTAACGGCACATTAAATTTCCACTTGTTTATATTCGTTCCATAGCATTATATAAAGATTGGGAGATTATGATTATCTAGAAGAAACGGGGACATTATTTCCAGAATAGTACACCACATTCTACATACTTGTATATATTCAACTGTATATATTCAACATGACAACATTCAACAATATTACAACTAGCAACAACGTCAAAACGTGTAAATAAATATCTACAATATAAATAGGTAACACTTCTGAAGGACCGAAAAGGTCGATAGAGATTCAAACAATAATTCGATAAATGAAGAATTAATTAATTTTGAAATCGTTAAAAATAAACCTTTTATATTAATATAATAATTGCAAGATCTTATAGCAAACGATACTAGTTAAAATCAGCTTAAATCCTAAAATAAGTCGAACAAATTAAAACCAATTACGACCCGAGTACAACGAACTAACCTGACAACCTGTAGACTAGTTCACTTCCGCCAGCAAAGTGCCAATAACAATAGAATTTTAATAGCCAACTATGTCGTTTATAGGTTTAAAATAAAAACTGCAAATCCTGCAATGTTGTATTCGGTGGCACGTCGCAGTCATTATTGTCGTGATGGCAGTTACGACTTCACGTTTCCTCTTCCATACACATTCGATAAGACTAGTGGGACGAAAGTGCGCCACTCTAGTGTGTACTCAATACGCCGTGAGTATATCAGGTTGTAAAGTCTCCGAAAACGAATTTCGAATAAACCACACCAAGGAACACATGACACGGACAATGGAAATGTACTTCTACCAATCCCTTCGTACGTTATTTTTAAGATTTCACATTCTTATTAAGGGTTCTTACAATTTATTTATTTGCAGGTCAGGGCAATTATACCAGCTTTAATTTCATGTCATTAAAATTGTATTTATGTAGTACCCTGTAGAAATAAACAACTACACTTAGTGTGAGTTGCATCTGCTACGTGAAAGAAAACCACGGAAAAACGTAGAAAATGAGCCGGCCATAATTGCAGCCATGCGAAGGCCATTTCGTCGGCGTGTTTCGCGTCGTGGAAGAGCATCCTGCTATCTCGTTTTCCTGCTGGATGCGCTGCGTGCGAGTGCGACTGGCAGGGTGTATATAGCCACAGCCACTTCTTCTGCTTTTAATACGGTTAAGCACTCATTGGCGCGCATTTATTATACGTAGTGCCCTCCTGCTGGTATCTAACGTGCCCCCTATGCTGCCATCACGTGCGCGCAATCCTGCAACCTGGTGTGGCCTGCAGTCGGGGCTTTTATTTTTATTTCGCGGACGCTTTTGAGGCCACGAGGAGAATTTCACACTTATGTGTGTGTTGTGGTTAGATTTGTTCCGTACTCTTGGGGCTGGGAATAGGAAGAGAAGAGAAGAGAGTGAGAAAACGAAGGTCCAACAAATTGGTAACGAATAAACGGCGTAATTATGACGAAGGGTTCCCGGGATAGGTGAAAGGTGTGCTGGGGTTGGCGTGTCGGATACAGAAATCGTTGGTGTGCAGGGTAAATGCTAATCGCAAAGACGATAACAATAAGTTTCCTGCTGGGCAATTAAATGAAAGTTTAATTGGAGGAAATTGTGTCCTTGATATAATGAAAAAAAAAACGATATTTGATTTAAGACAAAGTAAAATAAAATACTCCAATACCAAAGTTATATATCCAGAGCCGATTATCGCTTACCCTTTAGGGAACCTTATCAAAAATTCAGAAATTGCATGTTACTTCTCGAATCATTCAAGCTACCTATCTCCCGGTGTGTTTATACACATTTCTTGGGAAAATAAATTATTTTGCGAATATTTTCCTATATTTCGGAAAGAATTAACGTTCGATTTGTTAGGTCTCAAATTTTTGAAGCTACTTATCGCACGATGTGTTTAAGTGAACTTTCTTGCTATTTGAGCATATCTAAACAGGTTTTTCTCTGCCACCCGATATGTTTAAACGTATTCTTTCACGGAATAAATAGTTTGAGTACATCTAAATATGGTTTTCTCTTATATTTTTGCGAATATTTCCCAAAAAAAGCAGGAATCACCAGTTAACTCACGGACGGCTATAGATCCGAGTCTTTCAGTGTTTATTCGCGTTTTTTTGCTAAATAATATAATTTTGGCACTACAACACATGTTTTTCTCTAATATTTAGCAAATATTTCTCAATTTTCAGAATTCGCATTTAATCCTTGGTCCGTTGCAGCTACCATAGTCTAAATACGTTTAAACATCCATTTTAGCGAAAAGCGAAAGCCGTTTGAACCCATCTAAACATGTTTGTCTCTTTTTCGCAATATGTTTAAAGCGAAAATAAGTCTTTTAAACTCACCTAAACACTCAACTTTAAGTCTTTAAACGCATTTCTTCGCAAGATCAAGTCAGTTGAGAACATCTAAATAAGATTTTCTCTCTCTCCCGGTGTGTTTAAACGCACTTTTTAGGCAAGATAAGATGTATGAGCACATTTGTTGCAAATCGGGAGTTACCTCCCTATGTATTTAAAGGTACTTATTTTTCCAAAATTTGCCGATTAGAAAATCTAAACATGTTAAACACATATTGTACTTAGATTATCACGTAATGAATAAATAAAACAAAATTATGTATGTTAGTGTTGTGAATATAAGTGATTTAAATTTTTAATTACAAAGAACGACAAATTGCAGTCAGGTTTAAATGGATTAAAATACGACGACCGCATTACTTTTGATAAAAAATGCACGCCTTTATTTACTTGGATGTTCCGTTAATTAATTTGATTAACCTGTAATTTATGGGACATGTCTTTGTCGCATTAAATGTCACGCAATGTTTGCGAAAAAATCGGAGTGTAGCTTTGCAGGGAACTTGCAGAAAGTCAAATTTTAATCTCTTCTAATTAATTACGCCAGATTCGATTACAAAAGTTTTCCCCAACTTTTCCTAAATAGTAATCATTTTCTAAATAATGAAAGTTCGAGCTTATAAATAATAAAAATCTGCGCATCTTTGTTAGAAAATCACTTCGAAACTTTCCTTGGCGTTATAAATTTTAGAATGATTCATGACTTTCGAGTAATAACTCTTAACTCTGCTTTTAAAGTAATTAATTCCAAGTCCTTTCAACTTTTAATGCTGTCATAAATTATTTATTGATTTATGCCCTTATTATTGGATTTTTGTTTACATCGTCTTTTCGGAATTAAAATATTTAGAAATTAAATAGACTTGAGTGTGCTTAATTGATATATAATGAATAAAAACCGAAATTTTAAAATCTTCTCCATTTGGCATGTGACTGTAAATAAAGTCGCAAATACGAACGTAACAAACCCAGCTTTACGCAAAGTGCTTAAATTAAGATTAAACCTTTACATTCCACGTCGTCCCGGCATAATATTAAAAGATAAAGATAAAGTTTTTTAGCATCGGTGTTATGAAGCCGCGTACGGCATTTTTTCAGCACTCAAGCTCCTGTTCTTTGTCTTCAACGGCGACGATCTCGACGTTGTCGCAGGAGCTGCCGGCGTCGTCGCAATGTGTCGAGATTCGCGCAAGCGGCCAAAAATCTTCCACTTTAATAAACACGATGCGTAAGGGTTGTCCACTTTTTGTTTCGTTCTTGTCTTTCCGGCGCGCGTAAAAAGGCAAAGAAGCAAGCACACCGCCGCCATTACCGCCACACCGAGGCGCGGTATAACGCAAAAAAGAAAACCCCGCGACATTCAGATAAAGCGGAATTTAATGCTTGTAATTTATAGCTGGAGACAGCTTTTGTGCGGGACGCGCATAGGAGAGTGATGCCTCGCCTCGAAATTACCTTGATTTTTAAAAAGGATTAAAAGCCTCCTCGCCAACCAGGGGCACATAAAAAATGAAATGAATATAAAGTCGCGCAATGTTGCTCTCATCAAGGGGAAATAATAAACGCGGAAGGCATTAAGAAATATTACAGGGGATTATCATTTTTTCGCAAAGAAATAACGTCGCAAATGACATATGGGCGAAAAGTAGGGTTCTCATATTTTTTTAGAATAGGAAACATTGTGTATAGTAATTAATACATCGTTGAAATGTCTAATACTTTGTTTATTTTTCAATTTTTCATTGTTTTCTCAACATTCATTGTTTTTTCAACACATGTGCCTCTCCTATGTCCAAAAGAATACATAAAAGGCTTAGTAGTATTATTATACCAGAGGCCTTTAAAATAACCAAAATAATGTTTCACAAGAACGAATGTAACAAAAGTATATCTTCAATAATGTGCCAATTAACGTTTCATCGCGACTTTACTTGGAGTTAACATAAAACCATCCATAGATGATTATAGAATCATCTCTCGAGCTCGGCCCCATTTCAAACTCAGAGCTCCTCTCCAGACAAAGAAAATCGGTTTGGAAACTCGAAGAAATTATCTCGTCCTTTCATTCGCTCATCCAGTGCACGTGCACACATCTATTGTTTTCGCATCGCGGAGCAATCGCGATATCTTGCTCATGCGAAACGCCGACGTAAAGCCTCGAAAAGTGGGAATGAGAATCCATTGCGGCTTCCAACTTCCCGAAAACCGCGCACCCAGAACCGCTTCAAAGAGCGATCGCGAGCCCATTGTCGCTCCGCGCGCTGCGAAATGCATCAGCCATATAAAGTTAAAGTTTCCTGGAGTTGAACAATAATTTCGGTTAATTTTCGCTCAGCACTACGGCCGGTAACGGTTCAATCTGCGACGGCCGGAAGTGGTCATAATGCGGATGTAAGTTAATTACAGCGCTGTGCAAAGCGCGTTGGATGTCGACTGGGGTATGTCCAAACAACTGGAAGCGAATTATGAGTAATTAAGAATAAGTTAAATTTCATTCGGAAGTTCATGTTGGGCGCCGCGCCGCGCCGGCTGTTGGAAATGTGATGGTTGTGACGAACACGAAGAGGCGTACTTCCGGAGTTAGATTATGAATAAATCAACTTAAATTTTAATATAGAATTTTCAAAAATATATACCAGAAAATTATATTATCTAAACCAGGTGTTGGCAATGTTTCAAAGTAATTTAACGTTTTCCCTAAAATTCAAATCAAACAAACTTTATAGAAAAAAAATTAAAGGTAACTTTAGGAAGAATGTACTTACGAACAACGAGCATGGTTTGCGTATCCTGTGCTATGGACAGCACCGGTTCGGTGTCGGTGGTCACCTCGCAGCTGAAGTTCCCGGACACGTTGAACTCGATGTTTTCCAGGAGTACTTGCGTCCCATTCGAACTATTCAGCTGTAACAATCACAAGCAGACAGAACTGAAGCGGACTCACCTTCGAATATACCGGCTTAAATACGATACATTGAGCAGAGATGGACGTGTTGTGCACCAGAATGCAACCGCTTAGTTGTGCGCAGAAACTTTCGAATTGCACGCCGGCAAACTTGTGCCACGCCGCAACCAGGACTGATTCGAATGCGAACAATTTCCACGCAGCTGCCAACTTCAAGTCGCGATCGAGCGGAAAACGTACAAAACAAGCTGCGATTGATTATTGATAGCCTTGACATGCCAAGTTCTTGAACTGAGTTCTCGAATTATTCGCATATAAGGATAGCCGAGCTTTTTTTGTGATAGAGTGCGTATACTTAAAGTTCAAATTAAAAAAGAAATTGTCTAATTATAGTTTTTTTTTAAATTAGTCCTGGGCGGTCAACGCCACTAACACTTGCGACCAACTTTGATCTGTTATGCATGGACCTATACTATGGGCCAATAATGGAGATAACCTTTGAAAAGGCTAGAATCTCCTTGAGCGACTTCCTCTTGAATTCAGCGAGACTCAGCTGCTCGGTCATTTCTATCTCCGATATACATAGTCTGCAGCTTGTGAGGTCGCCTTTTCCAATATTTGCAAGTTGGTACAACACCTCGGCATGACCTGTCAGTAGGGTAACAAGTAGCCTTATATCGTTTTTTTTTCTGCTTTATAATTTCTTGGGCTCTGTTGTATGATACATCGAGCAGCTTTTTGGCCTGCCTAGGACCTTCTCCGTACCTCCAGGCGGTCTCATGACCGGCACTATACCAATTCTTGATCCATCAAATAACAAATTATAGTAATAGTACAGTGAAACCTGCCGTATGCGGAAAGTCACGGGATCCATTTATCACCATTGTTGACAGGTTTCCGCATATTACAAGTGAATACGATACAGAAATGAGGAAGAAAACTACTAGTTTGGAAGTCAAGGGAACAATAAACCACAAACTGTATTTTTATCAGTACGCGTTGCGATAGACTCGACTAAAAATATAAAATATTCTTTATTCAAAAATATTTCATTCCGTTTTCGAGAGAATACCGGTAAATCTGGAAATCTATTCTATTTTTTAATAATAAGTTTATACTTTGATATTACAAATGTGCCTTTTTGGAATTAATTCTAGATAGTTCACTTTAAAAATAAAAATATATCTTCTTCATTGTTTCTTACTTCTTCCAGAAGCTTGATTAATGTTAGATATCTACAATTTAACAAAACTGAAAATACTAATTGATGTTTAACTACTTTTGAAAAAACTTAATATATATATTTTAGTGGCTATCAACCCTGCAGTTTTTCCGCCGTGATTACAATTTATTTTTGTATGTTTACAATTTGTGAGTTTGTTGTTGTTGCTGTGTATTATAGAGTGTTGAATGTTGCATGTTAAATGTGTGTGGGCTGAATGTTGGGTGTTGAATGTTTTTAATGTTGCATAATGTTGAGTGTTGTAGTGTGTAGTGGGTGAATTATTAATTATAATTCACCCGGTGGATTGCCCACCTCGGGGAATCGAACCCCGTCTTCCTACGTGATAAGCCGAGACGATACCACTAGGCTGCCCAGGTGGGCACTACTTTTGATAAAGTTAACAAATGATATTTTAACAAATTTCGGCATTTTTGAATTAACGTCTATATTTTTGGAGATCAAAAGAGAGTTCACTACGCACATGTTCAATATGTTCAATAAAATATAGAACATGTGAAAATATAACTCAAAGTCATTGAAACACTAATAAAAATCGACTAACATACTGTACAAGTACGCCGATGGAAATGCCAACTGACTCGCCCTGCAGCAATTCGACGTTCGACTTTTGTGACATGACAAACGCGCCGCGAATGCGCTCGGAAAAACCGGCAATTGCGATCGTATTGAAATTGAAGCGAGGGGCGCCGCACGCATGGATTCACCGGCCGCTGAGTTTGCTCGGAGAATTTATGGAAAACCGAATGCCGCCGCCACCGCCACCACTCCCACCGCCGTCGCATTGGAACATTTGCAGTACGCTATAAGTTTCAATATTTTTGTATCGCACGCGGCTGAGAGTCAGAAGGCAATTTAACTTTCAATTGTTTGCACTGCAGTTGCGACTGCAGAGCAATCTTTCTAACGCAAACTGAATGATCGTCTCCTTTCTCGCGTATACCCAGTGCACTGGTAGATATCAATTGCTTCAGGCAGGGCAGTCAATATTCACAGCGCAAAAAAAGTAGCGAATGAGATGAAAATTATGTGTAATATGAAAAGGTAGAATGTAACATAGATTTAACTTTCAGTAGTTGTGTGGATATATACTTGTACCGTGTTACACATTCAATTTCTTGTTAAACTAGTTTCAAAGAAACTGTTAGGATGTATATGACGCATGAAAATAGAAATGTCAGGAAAGAGGAAAGTAGAAAATAGAAACTCAGAGATAAAAATTTAGTTTAGTTTCTAGTGACAATATTGTGTAAAGAATACGACGTAGTGTTTCGTAATTCAACAATTGTGTGTTCTAAACAGTTTTAACGAGTTCTCTTAGGAAATTCTTAGGACTGCATGAGGAAATTGAAATTCAGATTTAAATTATTTAAATTATATTCTTTTCAATTTCTTAATTTTTGGGCTCATGTACTCTTGTTATGGTATAAACTAAGATAAAATAAACCATATTAGGACAGTATTAATGATATCAGATAAACATATTTTGGCCCTGGAGAGAGAGAGAGAGTAAATAGCAAGGGGTTGGATACGTACTACCGTAGCCGTCCGATTATCGTGGTTCACATGCATCATTGTCGGGCATTTCTTCGTGGGCAGATAATCGCCGGCTAGATGTATAAAATGTAATTTATAACGTTTTATTGCCAATAATGATTTCATCGCTAAAACAGATTTTTCAAAAATTGAAAAAGAGTCTAGTAGCCAATATAGAAAGCATTAATACTGCAACAATCGCTTATGCCTTATAACGCTAACGAGAAAAAGCCATCACGATGTTGTCACAGGAACCACTTTGAACAGCCCTAAACCAACGTACTACATTTTCAGTCGATGGAAGGCCTTTATATTCTGAAGTTCTACGCAATCTTGAACAAATTTACGGCCTTAATCCCAGAAATGCTGTATAACCTACCTCTTTCTGAAAGTGTGGAAACGTGGAAAAATGCATCATCTATATGTCGCACATAGTTAATGCACCAAGCATTGCATACTAAAGACTTGCACCGAGTACTGAGTCAGCGGATTTTTGACAATGCAGCACAACTGTGTCTTGGCAATGATCGGCGAACAATGTCACATTTAAATATTATGAATTTGCGGAAATTGAAATTCAGATTTTAATAAACTCATTTATTTTAATTTTATAAGATTATTTATATTATTTTTAAATGTATTTGAGTATTAATATAATTATGATTTTATTTTCCAATTGTGAAATTGAATATGTATAAAAGCCGGATTGAATATTTGTAATAATAAAAATATATTTATATTGTTGAAAGATTATTTCATTAATTAAAATATGCATTTTCATTATATTACAAAATATCTGGTATTATTTAATTCCTGATGCATTCGTATTTTTCACATATATGTTGAATATTAAATAATCCTTTTTTGTATTTTATGAATAACGAAGCTAAATGAGTTGTAAAACAAGTAAATATATTCGTCAGGAAAATATATACAAGCAATTAATTACATCAAAATATTTTCCGTATTCCGCTTTTAGAGGAAATTTTTAAAAGAATACATAACATATCGAATAATTTATTTAAATAGTTTTTGATTAAAATTTTAAGTAAAGATGTTAAAACCCATCAAAATATTTATAAAAGTTAGTTATGATTATTCCGGCATATACACCAATTACATTACTTCATTTTTCAAAATTCCGTTGATTCAGTATTCGGCGCATGGATTTATTTTTACTTGTTAGATTTGTACGCCAAGAGTTTACAATGTTATACTGAGAAAATAAGGCTAGTTTATACCACATTTCAGGTGGAATAATTCATCAGAATTGTACAATTTGCACAAATACTTCAGTATATAAAGCCCATCAGCCGACTGAGAGAGCCGACGAACTCCAGCTACCAGCAGTAATTTTTCCTTAGCCTGACATTAATATTACCGTAACTTTATTTATTGTGCATTCAATTATGCCCGGTCACTATGAGTATATAAGCACAATAATGAAGAAATAGCGAAAATTAATATATAATTGAATGCAGTTTCCTCTCACATCTTTAAACAAATAATACCGTAACATATAGTTAATCATTGATACTTTGGCATCAATATCTTTGAAATATCACAATTTGTTTGACCTTTCGTTCAAATTTCACCGAATTATAAATCATGTAAACTGTAATAAACTCCATTAAACAAATTTTGTCCTGAAATTTGTATTTTTATACGTCGATATCACTGAAAATGCCATAAAATTCGTAAATGAGTTAATTTTGTATTAATTAATGTTGAATTACACAATAGTTGGCAGGAGTGCTTTGAAACCGGATGCATCTGCTGCGTTTTGTACGCTGAAATCTGATTAGCATTTTAATGGCGCAGCGGCGCGGTGAAAATTTCGATGAATTCGCGACACATATCAGCAGCTGATGGATAATGCTGTTGCACGAACGGCACGCGGCTTACATTGCGCAACGGCTTTAATTAAATTGTCTGAACCATTAAATATTGCTCATCCAGGTATTTAAAATCCATTTACGGCGTTACGCTTCGGTTGGTCTTTAAACATTTTCACGTGTAATCAAACACGCCGCGCCGGCAGCAAGTGCGTGTCTGCGAACGATGCCGATGGGCCCATCAGCTCAGGCCGCGTTTCGGGAATATTGAGCACCAGCCTGGATATATAGTGGATACACTTGATTGTACTGTTATTGGCTCATCAATATGTTCTAGTTTTATGCCCTGTCAGGTTTGACGCATGTTACGTAAATTTACCTAGGATTTATTAATTCATACTTCTACATAGTTTTTTACTCTCAATGTTTTCTTCTTGATATCTTCTTCCTAATCGGAAAATAAAAATCTTCAACATCTTGAAAAAAATATACCAGGGAGACCCAAACTGTCCTTTTGAGCTGTTCTACTCTGCATCATTCATTCGGAAATCTTTAGATTCAGGCTAAATGAAAAGTTCCACATGCAGGTTATGACAGAATCCTAACCTAACCTAGATACAAATTTAACGGTAAGCAGGTTGGCCAGGCAAGTCGGCATGAAAGTGTTGCGCACGAAGTGGTGTGAATGGAGGAAGGCATATGAAGCAGTGGGTTTGGTAGGAATGGCAAAAAGGGACTTAACGAAGGAAGGAGGAGCCCTTTAGAATTGGGTACGAGAAATATGCCGAGGATTTGAGGAAGGTGTGGATTAGAAAAGCAAGGGATGAAAGGATGGATGGGATACGATTACCTGAGGTATGTGACGAAAGAATGTATGATTCTGAAGAGGTGGGAAGGTGAAGAGAATGTGTCTATAGTTAAAGAAATTATATGAGAAAAGAAGAAAGATAGAAGTGCATTATTAATAGATGGTAGAAAATTGAATATATTTTTTTGCATTCAAGTTTTTATGAACCTAAATGATGCTTATATGTTTCTGACTACCCCAAATATATTCATATTTGGACGAAAAACGAGTATAAAAGTCAGATCGGAGGTGTCGAAAGTATCAAATGTATCAGAGCTATAGAACAAACCTTCGTATTTTGAAATATTAAAGATCAACAGTTTTTTTTTCAATAGTTCAAAATGTTTTCCAAACCCTCTACGATCAATTCCTTCCACTACATATAAAATATTTATTTGCAACATATTTTATTTCAGCTTATAGCAAACGTTGTTAACCCAAAGTAACAAATATTGAACACCAATAGATAAATTCACTTTCCTATAATGCTTATATTTATGACATAAACTTATTCGCCATTATGTTTCAGATTTAACAGTTTTTACTTAAGCGAAGGTGTAGGAAAGTTCACATACATCATAATATGAAATTCTCGGTGATGAACACGTAAAATATACACGAGCGTAATGCTTATTTATGCGGAACAAGATATGTTCGATAATATTCATCCGTTGTTGCGTTGCCAGGCAACTACCTATGCCGACGAAGAAGCACGTTTCTTACGAACGAGGACCTGACACATGACACAAACAGGAGGAGATAATAAGGGGTGTCACGTGATCACGTTAGGTTGCATAGTTGTGCTCTGGATGTACTCCATGAATGCGGGAATTACCTATGCATATCATCATGGCGTTTCCGGCGTACAGGATATGCTTACGACACAAGGAAGGCTTAATTATTGATGAATCAGCTATTGTTGAATGCATTATCACTTGAATGCATAGATGGCTTTGCAATGATAGATACCTAACCATTTTAGTCAGTTTTTCATATTTGTAATTACCATAAGAGTACTAACGTCTAAAGTATCCTTCCGATGCCGGATATACTTAAAGAGGCAACTGGAAGTGGCATTTCGAATGACTTTATTTGAAATGTGGGATAATGTTGGCCTAGATTACGCTGGCTTTGTTGAAATTGCTGATATTTACGTACGTTAACAGTGATCCCAGATAAAGGAAAGATTTTCATGTGTGGAAGGTCTGTTGGCGTGTATCGGTAGAACTCTCGCGGGCCTCGATACCACTTGACGGAATAGAGTGGTGCCGCCTCCAAATCATATTCGCATCTTAATATTGAGTGCTGTAGCCGCCTCACTACTCTTGGTTCTATCGTCAGTCGCACATTCTTTAAGCACAGGACATCTGGAAAAGAAAAAATCGCAAGCTTAGATTTATTATTACACGAAACTTTAACTTAACTCACTGAAAACTATAACAGAGCTGTCTAAATATTGTCTATATTTATAATAAGTTCTAATTTCAACGAATGTTATTTTAATCACGCAGAAAAAATGTTAAAAAGCGAGAGACCGTATCCATGGAGAATCTCAAACTTCGAACTCAAAGTTCTTTTATTGTTAAAATTGTGATAGATTTTGACGCTCATCCAAAAAGAGATGACTTGCACTATAGATCTCTAATACCCTCTCTTGTCATATCCGTTTATTTCATCACACCTTCAATTTTCCCAGTTACATAGGCTTCTGAGAGTTTACGTCTTCGTCAATTCCTAATAAAATGTTAAAGGATTAAAGAGCTTTTTTGCATAATCATACCTAATAGAAATTAAAGAAAGACTATTATTAAAAACCAGAACAACCCATACATAATCTGACATGATTCATTTTATCAACAATGTTCTACTTTTTATTCCCACTTTGAACAATTTCTACAAAGTACTACTACATTTATAAATAGTAAAATAATGAAATCTAAAATATACGAATAAAATATCAAACTTTCATCTACAGATTTCAATGATAATTGAAAGTTGTGCATTTAATTTGAACAATAATAAAATTACGAAATGAAACACGAAATAGTCATAATGTTAAGTGTTGGAAACAGACGAAACTTCATCGAAATTGTACAATGTTGAAAGGTCGGTTGGGCACCAAATCGAGTAAAAAAGTGACCCAACGGTCCAGCAATTGCAACGCCCTTTTTCCGAGAGTCGATATTGCATTACGCACGCATTCACACAATGAACGAACACGCATCCAGCGACAGCAAGCGAAATTTTCATCCATAGCGAGACTTGTTCGATTTGCGCATTTCCGGAAACGCTTTTTTGAATTAAATGTAGCATCCGGTTGCTGTTGCGTGCAGAGCTGTTACCTGATGCAATTTATCCAATTATTTTACGCAAAAATAACGACTCATATTTACACAGTAAATATTTATTTCAAGTTTGGTCGAAATCTAAAATTACTATATAGGTTATTATACAGAATAACAATTCAAATTTGACTTGTTAATATCATGAAATTGTCCATAACTTCGTAGAGTTGAGTTGGAATCCCTAGTTTAGAATTTGAACATCGAAATTATAGTTCTTTGATGTAAACTATTGGTACACAACTAGAGGCTGTTTGTAGGCGAATGCAAGATGATACTAGGATAAACAGGATGGAATCCCGGGAAGAACTAATATCCAGCGGCGGTACTAAGGCCACGAGGAAACCGGAAGTGACACAGCGTAAACAAATGTGTGCACTGCGGGTTTGCGCCGCTCTGTCCCATCCTGATGACTACAATACAAAAACTACGTATACATGTAACTCGAAGTTAATTCAGAATTCCTTTTTTATGCGTTGGGTTCAGTTCGTTTTATTTTTATTAATAGTCCCCGTAGCTCTTTTGGTTTTCGGCGGCACAATCCCACCCGAATGAGAAAAGCAACAATCGTCCATTTCCAGTTTGCTGCCTTTCATGGTACAATAAGGGCACTTTGAAAAAAGGTGCAATATAAACAAGGGCCTTGTGAGGGCGGGTCGGGGTAGTGCGATAGCGTCGAAGGGCGAGATAAGTAGTCGCTTTGTTATACCACCATACTTCGGACGGCGCGTGAGGCGAGTGTTATTCTACAAAAACAGCACAGCGGCGCCAACGCACGGTGCCGGTGGCGGAATGCGAAATTGTAACCTTCCTGTCAACGGCCACCGTTGGCGACCCAACCCCCGTTTTGGGCCACCGACCACGTGTCGTTGGGTATGTCCGGGGTGCAGCGGCACGTAGAGAGCGCCACGAAATCTTGCATGAAGTTCCGTGCATTGTAAAGTTTAGATTTTTGCTTAACATGCTGGCAATTTCGCACGACGACGCGTTTGTCGGGTGTTTTGGAGAATGGAAAGTAGGAGGGAACATACAAGGGTCAAGCTGAATTTAGCCCGAACTTTTGGGATGCAATGTGTCACATTGAATCACCTACGAGTACGAAAAAGGGGAATAATTCCACAATGGCTGTGAATTTCTCTTGATAGCTGAAAATGGTGGGTTGTTTTAACAATTACAGAAGAATATAAATTTGTAGTTTATCGGGGAGGAATACATGTTTGAGAACAATACTCTTCACTACCTTTGTATTACAGGGCTCTGTACTATAAAGTTCCATACTAACCTAACTTTACCTAATAAAATCTATGCTATCTATGCTAATAAAATCTATGCTATCTGTACATAATGCAAGCTGTACGTACGTAATCCATAGAATCCCAAGAATGGCAAAGACATATGTTCACTTATGTACCGTACGACACGTTATACTAAATTACTTTATACTATTCCTCGCTTTACACCAGTATTAAACTTTTCTATCTAACACTACTCAGTCACCTCATCTCATTTATCTTAATTGAATATCCTAGACCTAACCAAATCCAAGATTAACGAACCAAACCAAATCTAACTTACATCACGCTACTGCAGAATTTACACTACATTACACTTTCCTGAAGTATTCTCATCTGAATTCAACTAACCATCTCAAGATCGTAAACCTAATCAAATCTAAGATTAGCTAGCCCAACCTACCTTAACTTATCCAACATATAGAAATGAAAATGACAAGAGATTTGAGAAGAGGCAAATAGAACAATTTCGGTTGCTTTCATGTAGATGCCTAGCATGTTATGCAAATTGCATTTTACTTTGTAATTCCATCTTTTGCAAAAGCTTGAATATTTCATATTTCCGTCTAATTTTTTGGCAACATTACCACTGCTTCGCCAACCCGCCGGCATGCACAACAGTGAATGCATTTGCCTCAAGTGGCATAAGCCTTCTTTTGTTGCCTTGGGAGAAATCCAAATCTGGCAAGCTGTCAAGCTCGGGGTGTGATCGATCGCATTTTGATTACGCGCCATCGTCGTTGTCGTCGTGCGGGGGAGCGAACATTTTCGAAACTACACTTACGCCATTTTACCCCTTCCCCCACCCGTCTCTAACCATTCGATGGGCGCCTTTTTTGGAAGACTATGTATAGCTGGCAACCGCTTTTTAAAACCCTTTTGCAAGTCGCAGGGCATGAAGGCGTAGCTACATTATGCGCTAGCATATTTTTAAGGTTTATGTTTTCCTTTTGATTATTGGACAATCCCAAGAATCTCAGCTATGAGGGGGCGCCACGCTCGTCAAATTAAGCGTTAAAAATTTTACGCCGCAAAGAGAGAGGCACTTGATGGATCGTTGCGTGTAAAACTTTCCAACATAATTTAATGCGGAAAGTTTGCGGTAGAAGCGTAAAATTACAAATAGTGTATCTAAAGAGTATGAATTTTCCTTAGTATTTTCTATTTTTAATGATTTCCCCTAAACTATTGTTTACATCTTTTGTTTCAGAGTTTTTAGGCTATAGTCCAATAATTTGCGCATGAAATAGTGATTTCATCGATCTGGAAGGGGGGAAAGCATTCATGAAGAAAGAGTTGAGCCCTAAAAGGAGGATTTACCAAAAGCGGAAAATTAATCCAGCTCAAAGCGAAATCTTTCCCGTCCGCTTGTCCTAAGGCAGTTACGCCAGTGGAAAGAGAGCTTAAAAAGCTCGCCGCTTGAATAACCAGATATAAACTTGGTCCTCTCGGTCTCGATAATTTCTTAATAACTCATCGTTCCATCTACGCATTCAACGTCCTTTTGGTCCGCTTAATTCTCTATTTTGGAACTTTTTCTGCAGTTTTCTTTTTTCGTTCCCGAGGACGAAACTAACCCCTATATATTCACCCACCCGCTTCATCTAAGCTACAAATTTCATCTCCCAAAAATACCAGACGCGAACACTAAGTCAAAAAAGTTTCCCAGCTTTCAGCTGCCCTCTTTTTGCGTCCTTTTTATTATCCTATCCACTTCTATGTCCGAAAGCAAAAAAGTTTACATTGCTTAACTTCGATGGGTGTCTTTCTAAGTCGCTTCCAAAGTATACTCGCTGCAAAAATTGTCGTCGTTATTACTTATTGCTGCTTTTATCAGGGCTTTATTTCGCTGGGCTATCGAGGAAGATGAGACTTTTCTCAAAACTGAGAGATTAAGCAGCTGGAAAAGTATGAAAAAGTCAAGGGTGGTCGATTAAAGCGTAGGTCGGGTGTAAAATTTTTAATGTCCTATAGACGGGCAGGAAATGTTTAAAATATCCCCCTTTTCATAGATAACTTTAAGTCACATTTTAATGCCTCTCTTGGCGAACAAAGAACAAAAAAAAATAATAAGCTCACCTACAAATTTTTCTTATAACACATAAAAAAAGCCATGAATTAGAAGAATAGTACATACTGAATAAACTTTTCTAGGATATCCGGGTCAATTTAATATTTTCAGTTTACTTGTCACAAAATAAAACAAAATAAAACTGCACAGTATCAAAAATAATTAAACTGAGCTTTTAATATTATCTCTACGCATATCATGTAACAGTAACAAAATAAATATTTAGTTCTATGAGTGCTACATTAACCAGTACCGTCAAATTTATAAAATATTGTTATCCATCGTACAACAATTGAGTAAACTCTCGATGTTGCGTTTTACGGCGCAGCGCGTTGTAAATTAATCGAAATCAAATTAAATTCATGCATTCGACTTGACAGGATAATTTAATGGCGGAATATGTTTAACCCCGTTTCGCATTTCCATCGCAGGGGCGTCGGTGGCGACGGCAGCGCGCGCAACAATCGCCACAGTAGCAGGGGGTCGACGTACGACCGGCAGGCATCCATCCATCGCCGGGGTGCTGCCACTGCCGACGCCGGCGCCTCCGCCAAAACGTGTCCCACGCCCATGGCTATTGTTTATACTCCGTTTGCATGCATGCCGCTTGGAATGTTTAATATCAGGAAATACCAGGGAATATTTGGGTGAAATCACCTCAAACCCATTTCAATTTTCATAGTCCGGATTTTAATACTTTTTAGTAGATTTGAATAAATAATTAAAGCTCCCAAATTTAGGTATATAAAAATTTATATAAAAATACATGCTTTTATATAATAGCTACATACATGCTATTATATAATAATGTATATTTACGTAAACATTCCCCATAATTAATTTATAGTAATACGAATTAATAAACTGGTTGTATTTAGCTTTCTTCTATAAACATTGAAAGTCCTTCAGCCGACAAAAAAAAGTAAGTTGCTATCTAACAAAGTAAATATAATGCGCCGTGTTAAATAATAGTCACCTGGATTTAATAAAACATTGTCAATTTTCCCATGTTTGATTTTTTCTAGGATCCTTTTGAATCCATAATAATTAAATTACCTTGGAAAGCTAGCCTTAAAGTTTACAAGGAAGAAAAATTTCCCTAGCTACTCATATATTTATAAAAAAATATGTATCTTGGCAAGAAGTTGCTGTGATGTGTGCGTCGAAGATTGCCTCTGAGCACATTTATGTAGAATGCATGCCAACCTTGGTACTGGTACTATCATTGCTTATTGGTTTATGTCCCACACACTCTGCTGCAATCCTTACAACGTCGCAAATATGTATGAGTTTCAGCCGTGGTACCCCGGCTGCATCCAGATCGAAGAGTGCACAAAAGAACATAATCTAGGAAGCGCCAAGATGACACACACAAACTGCCAATAAGTTTCAAAAAAGCTGCGCGTAATTCTACATTTCGTGGCGATAAAATCGCCGAAGCGTTGGCAAACTATGAAACGTGTAATTCCTCCATTGAGTACACATAAAATACATGCCAGCGCCAAATTAACCATCCCTCTGTTTGTCGTTAAAGTGATGCAGCTTGCTTGCGACTACATCTGGTATATTTTATCGACACGCCTGCATCCGCACATGCTGTGCTATTGCACATAACTTTGATTTTATGGAAACTGTAATAATATGATGGGCGCTGCATGCACTCGTAAAACGAGTAAAACAAATCGTCGAATTATTATCGTAAAGTCATTACGCGAATCAGATAGGTGGCGTTGTGCGCATCGTAGTTGTGGGTGTTGGCTGGAAGAGGGCGCTAAGTGGAGTGACACGGCATGCATGTACGAGCGTTATCGGTCGATTATTAGCGTTATTGCGTATCGTTGCACAACACTCACATAAATTCGCTTTTATTACGCCCTGTTTTGTGGCTGTCCGGCGTATTCACTATTTCAACACAACTATAGAGAATGTAGCATAATGTGATACATGAGAACATTTCAAAATTTCTATTTTGTTCTTGTTTACAATTGCAAAATATTTCGTATTGAATATCTATTGAATTATCAATGATTTTAATACAATTTTCAACTCTCTACATTGATCTTTTATTCCTGAAAATGTATTGGGAAATGTTCGCGCCAAAGCGCTGTTGAGGAGAGCCTTGCAATTATTTGAGTGATATATATTATGCCCTTTTTAAATCATGTAATTTTGACAATAAAAGAATGGGAAGAAGCTTTCCTGATTCTTAATATTTTCCTAAGTGAAAAAAAATTACTTAATGAGGACGCAGCAGACATTACGTGATAAAATATTTAACAATTTCACAACCCATTCTGTAAGAATGTTTATCAACAAACACACTTTATATTGGCATTCGTAGGATGCCGCGTGTATTGTGATACAGCGCTGAGACTGCAAAATTAATTACTTTGCGACACGATTTAACATTAATAACGCCTCGGGCAAAAAGCTACTTTCATGTCGAAGCATGGCATTGAATTTTCTTTGCTTTTGGAAATTGCATTTCATTCAGCTATGGTGTATATTATTCTAGCTATAAATTAATTAAAAGTTTAAGTATTCTTGACGTATTCTAAAAAAAAAAACCAAACAAAAGTAGTCTGTTCTTACAAGTTCGTTAGTAACTTAAACATGCAAATAGTCGGTAATATCAGTAACAAAAATGGTTAATTTATTTTATCTCTTCTGAAATATCTACCCTAATTTAGTTAACTACTCCTGCGAGCCAATATGTAGTGTAACAATCAACCTTCATTAAAATTCGTTCATATATGTTTGGAGTATCATAGAACGAATGATTGCCGGAAATTACTGTCTCTCTAATTCTGGATAAATTGGACGTGGTTGTACTCTACATTCTACATTGACAAAACCAATTAATATTTCTCAGTAATCGTTCGATATAATCTTACTATTAATAAAATATTGATAAAAATATAACTAAACTATGGACTATGCTTCGTGATTACCATATTATTAAATTTTCTCAATATGAGCATAAATATTATACTTTAAATGTAAATATTTTGGTAAAAATTCCGTTTTCCTCATGCATCACAGTTAATTGAAACTATCCACAAACATTGCGCGCACTCTAAAAAAGACTATACCCATTAGGTCAATTAATTGTTCGACAAGCGAATATCCAACATGCAACGAGCATATGCTGCCTCCGGGCATTTTCAGCTATCGTTGAAATTTTTATCGTTCTACGGGTATTTCGACGCTGACGCACAGAAAAAAACCTAATTCACGCGACTTTTTTTACGGCTACGGTCATAAAATATCCCTGCTACAAACGATGCTGTTATTATCCACATAATTGCTAATTTAAAAAGAAATTGAACTGTCAACTCGCACTTCATACAAACATGTGCATCATCTATATTGGAGCAAGCGTAGAGTGCCATTAAACAAAGCGAAATTAATTTGCAAACTATGAATTCTACACGCTTTAATGAATTAATTAATACCTCTTTTGTTATTACTCTTGTATAAATTAATCACGTATTGTGGTATTGAATAAAATGAAATGCACATATTTTCATCAACATAATGTTGTGATAATTGGAATGAAGAGATAATCTGTGAGTATATTAATATTTATTAATAAAATTCAATAAAGCTGAATTAATAAGGAAAAATTACTGTTTAGATGTAATATTTTAATCAAAGGTATTATTTACTAGGATTATTTTTAGTAAATTAATTATTTTCGGAGGTTTTCAGATGTTTAACATTAAATGTGTGTGAATGTACACAAAAATAAAAATGACGTGTGTGCTTTGTACCACCCAATTGTCAAGTTCTTGTAAATGGTTCTACAAAAATATAAAAATATTGTAGTATATTTATATAGTACAAATATACACATGTTTGGCAGTGGCTTACTTAATAGCCATTGATCACGATGTTCGCTCAACTCTAGCGTTTGTTTCATTGGAGAGGGAGCGTTCTTACAACGTTTTTGTCGTGCGTAGGACTACCTAATCATTTAGGTTACACTTTTTTGGAATTTTACTTCTCCGAGTCGTTATACTATCTGAAAATCTCGATTACCAATAAAATAACGTCACAGTACTCGTTGAATGTTGCCCATTCACGTTTGCAATTATTTCTAGGCTCGCATTCACCAGCTTACTCGTCAAGGCAAGCGTACATATACAAGTTTCACTACAAGACGCTTGTTGTAAATTGGTGATTACCAATACTATTAAAATAGAATAGTTTAAACCAAATAAAACAGTAACTGTCAAGATAATTAATGAAAGTCTTAAATTCTAATTTTACTTACTATCTTAAAGTGACAGCTGGTAGTTGAAAGTTAGTAAGTTATAAGTTGGTAGACGAATTTAAATTCCTACAATTAAGATTCCAGCATTTCGTTGGAACAAGTTCGGGTTGAATTCGTGTTTTCTGGGAAAGTTGAAAAACGTGAAGTATTTGTGTTCCCAGTAATTTACGTCACTTCACTTTTTAACTGTATAAATGAACACCGGAGGCAATTTTCTGAGTATTAGGTTTCTATATTTGAAAGATTTGATTGAAAAAGGTAGTCATTTTCGTAGAATTGCTGCACTCGGCGATACGCAATGGGATGCTGTCGACTATGGTTCACTTCTATTTAAAGCTCGCCGAGACGTGAAATAGTTTTAATTGTGGTATTATCGAAAAGCTCACCGACGCCGCCAAACTAGTCAATTCCAATGCTGTGAATACAGGAACCGATCGCGTGCACCAACCTCCAACTTTGCTTCCCCGTCGCGACGGCTTCAGACAGCTTAAGCAACAGCTTTTCGCCCATTTAATCCCGCCAGAAGAGTGGTTTTTGAAAATATTTTAGAGTCGCCGGTTTGCGCAAGATTTATGACAAAAACAGCGTCAAAATCAAGCTCAGCAAAAATTGCGGTTAAAAGTGAACGATCAATAGGATTCCTGCGTCCTGCTGGATTCGCAAGGATTCCGAAAAGTACATATATCCATTCGGCGTAAACGGGCGCAGCGTTTATCGAAAAAGTCATAAAGTCGACGTGAGAGTGCCTGCGTTCGTCGCGAAAATTCCGAATCCAAGTCGCGCGATTTATGTTCTTCGATCAAGGCAAAGGGCTTGCAGGATTAAGCCGCGCGCAGCGTCCAACACCAACAGGAAGCATTCGCCATTCATTGACTAGCTACAGTTTGCTGGGGTTTTATTTTATTTTCCGCTGTTATTTTTTCTGCAGCCACAGAATTTCCAAGCACTGGAAATTTGCGTACCGTATGCGTTTGACTCGGATTTTTATGTCTCTTTTTATAGGTGGCACTATTTTCGTTTTTTTACGGCTTAGAGCTCCATGAGTTTAACATTTTCATTAAATGTTCATTTATATACGTTTACGGTCAGAGGATAATCGAATCCATTAAGGATAAAACAAGAAATTAGTTTCTTAAACCATATTAATTTCATACTTTGGAATGTTAATATTGATACTGCCCTCTGTTGGAGAATACTTTAACTATCTTTGATCAGATGATTGTAAGATGACTTACTGGAATGTAACTCATGCAATTAACGAGAAAGTGTCATTTTCAAAAATATTGAATAATTAAAGTTTTAAGCTTCAAAAACAACAAAAAACAAAATAAAATAGGAATTGCTATAAATTCCCTGCAATTATAGTATATACATTGAATTGTCGTCTCTTTAAAATAATCTTAATCAGCTGATTTTATATGCCCTTAAAAGATTCGCAGATATTAAGAAAATCCAGACATAAAAACACAATAAAAAGTAAAATATACATCAGCATCATATATTTGTACACATGTGTAAATTAAACATGAATTATTACCATGCGCTCAGCAAATATAGTTAATACAATTCCGAATATATTCTGTAGCGTCACGTAGAGCACATGAATTATCGCGCGAGAGAACTTTAATAAACAGCAAATATCCTTGAATATTTAATGGCGCAATGCCCAAGGGTTGTCTGACGGATCATGAGAGCGTCAGCGATTATTATTTATTGCTTCGTGATGTTCGGCATGCGTTCGAATTTATCACATTGTCCGACAACCTCCAGAATTGCGAATAAATACGTTTTATGCTGGCCGTCTCAGTTTTGCTATACTTAAGACCGCCTAAACCAAGTAATCCCATGTAAAATGACCCGGGATGAAACTTAGGAAAACTGACCGCATTTTTTTTCTCCACCCGAAGACACTACAAGCATGGAACATGTGCTCCCCTGCTTGTATACTCGACGTCTAAGCAGTCTGGTATTTATGAAGGTTATAAAGATTTAATCTGCGCGCACGAGGATCGAGTACGTAATTTTACACCCACATGATCTCCGAAATCATTTTTTTACTGTCTTGACTTTGTGCCCAATTCATCGAATGTGCTGAGCAAGTGTTGCTGTGCAGAATTCTTATTCGCCTCCTACACTCGTGATAAAAACAGCAGTTTTCGAATAAGGCATGGCAAGAAAGTATCAACGGGGACACGTCGTCTTGACGGGTTTTGGTTTCGTTCGGTTTGCCATTTTTACACGTTCTGCACTCACCGAACGGACAATGTAATAAAACATATAAAACAACAATATTATCGCGCTACATGTGTTGAGCGGGTGGTTCCGGGGGGGGGGGGGGACGGACCGTCGATACGTTGCTGAGCAAATATCGTGAAATAAGAAAATTCGAGGGAAATTGAAAAAGTAAATAATAAATTAAAACTAATGGCAGCGATTTTACCCATATTTACCCATAGTTTTATTATTTTTCCTATTATTTATTTGATACGTTACTTGATTATTTAACTCGGATGTATCCAAATGTAATGCACTATGATATAATGGAAACTGAATCATTAATGTTGATAATATTCGTGGTTTTACCTTCACCGTTTTCCATGCACGATTGCTGGCGTTAATTCATCACTTATGCGGTATTATTGTAGACTGCCATCGTTAAAACTCTCTTGTGAATGGTAAGGTGTTAAGTGCTCGTATAAAAGTAATTATACGGTTCTATTGCCAAGCAGCTTATCTCAGTTTTGGGATTAACATGTTTAATTTTAAAGTGGTGATATTAAAATGCCACCACCTTTTATTAATAATAATTAAAAGTATGGATAGTTGTGAAGATATCATTACAGTTCATTACAGAATCTAATATCTTATAATATTTGAGATAAAACTTTAGATAGGAACTTCATAATCTGCACTGATATATAATAATTCATCTTCAGTGGCATTAAAGTTGGATGGAGTATAATATGAATCATATATTTATATTGGTAACTATACCAATATGGATATTGCCAGTGAAGATGAATAAACTAATGCATATATAATAAAGTTATGAAAGATAAAATTCCAATTTATATGTTATTCAACTCAATATTTCTAGAATTAAATATAAAATTCCATAGTTTTCAAGCAAACAATAACACTGATGATGTATTTTGACCTCGTAAGTAATTTATATCGACGAACAGATGTTCGCAGTCGTTGGCGGCAGTAGCGACGTATCCCGCGGGCATACTCATTCTCATTTACATCGTTCCGGAATAACTCTAAATTTACATACATTCGAACGCTCCAGCATCCCTGCATACGTCCCGCAGGAGATGCACGTAGCACAGCATGCACCGATGCACTTCATTTGTTGTGCACGCACACGGCGCACATTTACGGCCCTAAAGCGGCCATAAAATCCTTCCAAGAACACCTCGGAAAGCAATCACAGTTCTGGACACGAGTGCTAAATAATTAACAAACGCAGCGGTTGAGAGAAACGCCAAGAAAGCTCAAGAAACGCAAAGAAAATTATAAATAGATGCGACGCGACGTTGGGAAAGAAAACAGGACAGTTTAGAAGATCAGTTACCACATCAAATAAATATTTTAAGCAACACATTGGTACTTGATGATAACTTGAGTAGATCTTGAAATGTATTCATGATAAGAACAAGTAAAAATTGGAAAATGTGTTTAAATTCTAGTTAATTTCAGTTGTATACATTTTGAAGATGTACCGCTTTAGGGAGAGATTGAAAAGTGATGATTACTTCTGTTGGGAATATTTAATGTTGATTTAAAGAGATTTTTGGGATTTATCATAAATTTGGAAAAGAAACTTGGAAATCAATTATTTTTTCTATTATATATCTATACATTTTTCTTCCTCGCGTCAAGTATGATATTATATAGTATATTAACTAATTAAAGCAATGTTACATGTATAAGTAAAATAGAAGTACATAGAATTGAAGTAAACGTAATAAAGTCATATTATGGGATCATATTGATAAGGTACTTGCATTAATAACTGAAGCTCAAACAGGTCAGTTCCAAGAAATCGGGTAAATATAAAAAGTTGTTTAATCTAAAATTAAAACTCTGGAGATCTATTGATGTATTTCCCTCAAGAAAATATGAAGAAATTAACGTATATTTTCCCTAATTTACATACATTAAATTAATATTAAAACAAATATACTGTCTTGATTTTATTCTAGTTATATTCGTTTATTTCATAATAAAATACTCAAAGTTAGTTTACGAAGGCACTAGAAAACTAGGAGTGTTCACAAATTGTTTTCGAATTCATGTTTAATCTGTAAGGAAAACTTTTGTAGATCTATTGTTGTATTTACCTCTAAGAAATATCGAAAAAAGGAGTATGAAGAGTCGATGTAAAGTTTTCATTTTTCTCGAGTTTCCAGCGCTTCGCGCGCTGCCTCCTTTTTGCAGCTGTTTTCCTCTGTTGTTCGACGTCCGTTTTTTTGCGATACTTTGTCACTTCCGACTACATTCGGAAATAGTTCCCACTTTATTCCGGTTGGTGCACGCCACTAGAAAGTCACTGCGAGTCATGCGTAACCGCTCACAAACATTGCAACTTTGCCCGTTTAATGACTCGATTCGTGCAGATTATAAAGTGTCGTAGGATATTAATGAGATTAGTGTTTATTATTCTCCAGTGGGTATGTGGGGGTGTGTGGGTATGTGGGGGTGGTTGAATGAATGCACGTTGTCGGCGAGAAAACGAGCGCCCGCGACGCTCGTGGCAGCGTCGTCGCTGTATCGCGTTCGAATGCGGGCGGCATACGCTGGCTCGCACGCAGGATCGGCGTGTTTGGCCGCCTCCCTGCCGCCTCTCGCCGCCGCCAGTCTATCTCTTCGTACACACATCAAGCGCATGCGCCGCGCATTTTTAATTCCCGACACGAATCCACGATCGTGTACAAGCAAAGAGATGGACATTTCTACACGCCCAATATTCGCACAGGAAAACTTCTGTTTACCCGACAAAGCAACTTTCGTAATTTCTGCTACTTTTCCGGGCAAATAATAGTTGCTAGTCGACGACACAGCGTCGCGGAGGTTGAAACTAAAAGTAGGTGATATTAAATTCCCATCGGCAAGTTTTTCGCTTTTCCCGTACGCTTTAAACTCCTCCGATTTGATGCGAAACTCGCCGTGGTCGTTTGAAGTTGCTTTTTCACAAAGATGGACTTTACTTGGTATAAACAATGTTGCCAACCCCAGCATTGATTCAACTTCTTTGGTACTCTCAAGTATTTGCCAATAATGGAAATTAAATTTGTTGTAAAGTTTCACTTACTTTTCTTTGCAAAGGAATGGCTTCATTAATATATTTTCTATTTTGATATATTATTGACTCAATTAATTGAAATATATCAAAGAAATAAACATATTATTTAATCAACTATTTTCGGTTCTAAAGAAATTTACACACACATTTTAATAGTGTATATTTCAGTCTTTTTGAATTTGGTTACGAATGGATTTCTGAAATAGAATGAATATTTAAAGGCGAAGCAATGAATTAAATTACATTTTATTCAGCTATTAGCAAAAAAAATCAAGTACATTATTCATCCAAACAATTAATTTCCTGATTTTAATGTTTTTCTAAAGTAATTTCGTCTTTAAAGAGGAATATTCGCCTCTTCTTCTGATCTTTCCCAATTTAGTCTCGTTTAATTTAATAATATTTGATATTCTACACAATGTTCCCGGTAAAACATAATGAAATTGCCTTATGAGGTGAATAAATTGTCGAACATTGTTATTGTTTGTGGATATTTCATGTGGCTACACACAATTGTGCGATATTATGATTTAGAAAACGGCACAAAGCGAAAACATGAAGCTGGGACACACAAACTCATCTGCACAAATAAAATGTATTTAATGCGAGAATGTGTTTCGCAAGTAAATTGTGCATTATTAAACCGTGCGTGGGCACAAAGCACAAAAGCATGACCACCGCAAGCTTCGCTGGTTATTCATGGATTTGGTGAGCAACGCGAAAAAAATGGCGCATTTATAATGTAATGCCGGACTTTTTCATATTTGCATACTTTCCGCCATGACGTTCGAGAAGGGAGCGGTTGAATTAAATTCGACGGTTGTGGTGGAGGTGCCGGGTTAGCGCATACGTACAATAGGCAACCAGGAGTATTGTTCATCGGCAAATCCTTTTTTTGGATTGTGCAAAACATTATTATATTCCCGCGGTTATCCTGCTTTGACCACTATCTGATGGTCTTTCATACTTTTTTTTCTTCTCATTTTTCAACTTTTTTTAAATTTTTTGAGTTTTTTCTTTTGCATTTCGAGGTTTTAAAGATTTTTTCCAGCCTTTCCCAGAAAAAATAGAAAACGTTTAAACAGTCTCTATAGAAACTTGTGTAATTTAGCATAGAGTAATTTAAACATTTCGCGGTCTGTTTGACTTGTGCAAGATTGATCAAAGGATGGATGCGATGGAAACAGAATTTGTAGCGAATTACTCATCTTGTTTGCGTTCTTATCTGCGGCTTATCATCGCTGGGTGGACAAGGTCTTTTCGGCCGATGTCGTATTCTGTGCGAATGCTTCTTTTGACTGGCCCCCAATTGGTGGCGGGCATTATGCTCGTCCACTGCCGCCGGCCGGTTTGCTTGGGCTTGGGCTAGGGATGTTGCCGCCAGCGCTGCCGTCGTTACTTCATATTCGCGCCACGTAGCGAATTCCATTTCGGCCGTGGCGGTACGCGTGTTGTTTCTGCGCGCAGCTTCCCCTTGATACGCGGATATAAAAGGCAGAAATATTACGTATACACTTCCTTTGTCTATATACCCAAACAGCTATAAAGATAAGATTGGTTTAAAGAATATATAAAAGAAATGAATTACAAAGGATAACAGTTTCATAGATTAGTTTTTGTATTAACATTCATAGTAATGAGGTGAGTACCACTGTTGTTTCTTCCTAATTTTACGTACATTAAGAATAATCGTCATAATCTCCAATTCATAATTTACTTATTGCACTGTTTAAAAGTAAATGAAATTGAATTAAGCAGGAACTTACTGGTCAAAATTACTAATATATGAAGAAAATATAAGAACAAGAATATATTTTATACATTTACAGAGATTTTGTAAAGAAAATATGTTAGAATAAATGCATGACTATGAACATGCATTTATGCTAACATATTAATGTACAAAAACGAGAATGCAATACACCTGTATAATGTACAAAAAAGGAACTGATCCCAAAATACCTCCCAAAAATCGTGATACTACACCATTGTTAGCGGAACATTAATGCTCACACAAAAGCACTCTGTTTTAAGCTTTGTATTCCGTGATTATCCACAGGTATTCACCAAATATTTTACCTTAAAATTCACGACGTATTAAAAAAACGTACATAAAAACTCTCCATGTCAAATTTTATTTCAAATGCTTGAAAATATTAATGTAACACAAATAAATAAAATAAGAAATAAACTAAATTTAAAAAAAATTAAAGTGTCCTGTAGAGCTTAACGGTGTTTGAAAGCACTTATTCCTGTTCATGAAGATATTACCTTAATTTTAATCTTAAGTAAAGTTGATTTCAAAAGAGGGTTCCAGCCGAATTTCGAGAAGTTGTGTTTTCTAATTATTTGTGCTTATTAAAATTTTATTTACAGTTAGAACCATTGAAAATCAGGTAATTTGAATTGAGGTGTAAAGCTGAAGGAAAAATGAAATCCCCATTTTTCTGGGATATGTTATATATTTAAACGTTCCTTTCGAAAGAAGTCTTGGTTATAATAATTTCCCGTCTGAAAGTTTAATTTGCTATCTTGTTAGGATGTACGTGCTCTGGTATTCATGCAGGTTCAACATTACATGAGGAAAAGGCAATTTTTTCAGGCTTTGAGGTTGACATATTGAATGTATCAGTTCATATTTGTAGAATCGTTTAACTTCTTAGCAAATAGAAATAATTTACTATTTTCTGTATACATCAATTGAAGTAAATGAATTTAGCTATAACTGCACTATCTAATCGATAGTATTGTGATAATATAGAGTGACCTAATTATCATTAAAATGTTTTTATCAAGTTTTGTACAGATATTACACACACATACACACACACACACTGTAAATTTAACAAACACAGTTACATTCAAAGAATGTAAAAGTCTATGTAAACAAAATTCTTAATAAATAGCAATAGGTGACACTCAACTATGGTTTATATTATGCCAATAAAACGTTTTTATTTCACATGCAGATGGTCTCCGGGTGCTCTCCAATGTGATGCATGCTGTATGTTCTATATTTGAACACGTGTGGGTGCGGTGAGGTTGACGGGGGGCGGCTGGTCGAAGGCGTTGCACTTCCACGATCCGTATGAAAAGGGATGCGGGTTATTTGATGGCGGCTTCAATAGGAACGCGCCGGAAAAAGGGTGCTAGTGGCGCTCGCAGTAACGAAATTGGGGTTTTCGCAATTTTCGTTATGCGCCCTTTCGACGCGCATAACCCGACGTCGACATGCAGTGCATCCGCTTCTCCTCAGTGGCGGCGGAGGCAGCGGATGCATGTGTAAGGGTGAGTGTACATGTTGTGCGCGGGAGGAATATTGGCGGCTAGGTCAATTCGGGCTTGGTTACGGCTGGTCGGCGGAGGACATTGTGCAAGGCGCTTTACCCGCGCGCGCATTTCCCGACCATCGACACCGTATACTCCTCATAACGGGGAAACCCCTACAAGTTTAATATTATCTTCATTGGCCGCCATCAGAAAAGTTTATATTTGTGATAATAGAAGTAGTGTGCATTTTATTTTAATGTTATCTCGTCGTTGCATAATACGTGTCTGGGTGAAGAGCGCAGCCATCTGTTGAGAAACTTGATTAGGCGTGTTTTATATTTCGTTTATTGGATAAGCTGTAAAAATGTAAATGCATGAACTTTTAAGCTTGATGGTACTATAAGAAAAGCTTTATTTATAGTAATCATTATTTTTGTTAATATTATTAGCTTTAGGATTACTCAAAAATTCCTCTGAAGACCGTCTTTCATTGCGACTGGGACCAACTAATTTTCAATACGTGGAAGTTACGAATCCGTATTGAATATCTCGGCATGTTTCGCCAAAATTACTATTAACTTCAATGGACACCTGTGCCGGCTACTATAGAAGATATAATTCAGAAATCTGTGTTGAGTCTTGGAAAAACAAACATCCTCGCACACTTCACAACTCAGCTACACGTTTAGAACTGATAAAAATTGCTGATAAAAATTATCTAGTTTGTATGAAGATATATTAAAATATGTTATCCCTAAAAAATTGTGCCGCCTTGAAAGTAACGAATTTGCATTGAAACTCTGTTTCTTAAGATATAAAATTCGACAGCGAATATTATTGCAATGTACTCAAGCATTTATAATGTGTTAAACCCTCAATAAATATAAGAATATTTAATATTTATTCCTGTAATAAAAGTAAGAACCCTGAATAAATATTTATTTGTTTGTCTGCTTCGAAAGTCGGCCTTTTCCACTCACTAGACGGGGGACACATGCATTTAGTAGTAAGCGTGCGTCAAAATCGTTACAAGCTACTAATCAAATGCAACAACTTTTTTTGTCGTTATGGCCTCGACTATTATTAAGATTTCTGCATTAGAAAGACTTTGGAACGAACATTTTCTAAAACATACGGGAAAATACCGAACTACAACCGTGTGTAAACGACTATTGCTGTCAGCGACTAATAGTAGCATGCCGAAAATCAGAGCTCCCACCTTTGTATCGTTGTATATTATATTCTCACATTTTTGAGTACATTTTATCATCTAGACAATTTTTGCAATTGTATTTTTTCAGTATCACATTTATACTTTGCTATTTTCTAGCTAAAGTTTGTTTCAGTCCAATGTAATCAAATGTGAATACGTTCTCTACTAAACTATCATGAATTTTCATCCAACAATTAGTTTTTCAAAATGTATTTGATAATTCACATGATTTAATGGTTTATTACATACATCAATTGCCGTCATCAATTTTTCCAATCTATATTGTTTTCTAACCTCAATAAGTGCATAAGATAACCACACATTTTTAAATAAAGTGATAAATTACGATCACTATTTGTATTTACTATTGGCAATACATGTCAATAAAATACTATCTCACTGCGCTTACTGCTGAATGGTACGAGATACAATTGCAGAGGCGATAAACATGTACTTGATGATAAATACGTGAATAGACGATTTTATTAAGTGCATATCGGCATCGTCGACGCTGAATTATGGAAGGACGAGGCGCAATTTATACCGGATGCGATAAGATACAACGCTGAGCAAGGCACGGTGCCGATGCCGGCTGCTTCTTATTCGCATCTCGTCTTAACAATGCAGTTGGTGGTGCAACAAAACAATACAAGCCAGAACCGACGCATAACTTCGGCACCAACCCGAGAGTTTATTTAAACATTGAAATAACCTAGTTTTGTCCACGACACTCGAACGCAAGTGGAGCGTAATTTTCAATGAACTTATGAGTATGTCTCGAATGGATTTCGACAGCCGACGTCGCACTAATTTAAATGCGATTAAGACGCCTGAAACGGAATAAAACACTGCGCTGTTGCGTTTGTTGTTTTGCGAAAATATTACGGAATGTGCGAGATGTCGCCGGCGCCGACGCCGACGACATCAACGACGCAGCGAAGCTGCGATCGCAAAATTACAATTGCAAATTTCGTTTTAATTACCTTTGTTCGCTACATCTTCGCGCAAATATCAAGAACATCCGATTCGCATAATACGCCGTCACACAATGCGCGATAAAGTTGCCGGCGCAGCGGGAAATTTCACAACTCACGGAGGGAAAATATTGAATTGTTAGAATTCGAACAAAACCCGGAACAGCCCCGAAGTGTGGGCAAACTTTTTCAGCGTCTCGTTCCACATCGTGGCGCTTAATAAGTATTATAAATCGCGATAAAAAGGCACGCCGCGGAATAATATCACAATGCAAACCTTGAAAATTTCCGTTCGGTCGTGTTTGTCGGCGGAAAATCCGCGATTTCTTCATTAGCGAGCAAAAAGACAACGTAATGCTCTTAAACGCTTAAACTTTGCTGCCCAGCGCATTTTTTATCCTGTCATAATCCGATTAATTAGAAATTATAATTCTACATTTTCAAAGAGTGCTCTTTGACTTCCGATGTGGTAGTTATACATTGAAATACAAATTGCGGCCGTATTGGTACGGAAGTTTCCGCGCTGATGGCCTTTGTGGGAATCATCAATTCTTCGGGGCATGCATCCCGTTTGGATGGTTGTAACTCAGCCCATACATACATATTGATGCGACGCGAATTTATGCGAGGGCGAATGATCTCGCCGAAGTTGTAATCCGTCCGCCGGAAAAGTTTCGCGTAAGCAAAACGCGAGGATGGACGACGGCGTTCGATGGCGTAGCGCTGCTTGCGAAACGTATCGATTTCCGATGTCGCTAATAACGCGCCCGGCGATGGTTCAGTCTAATCAAATAAACTGGCAAGCAAACGATTTCCGCCGTCGTCATCGCGAAATTTTCCTTCGGCCGGATGTCACCGAACTCCTTTTGTATGTCCCGAGACTGGCAGGCGGTAACGGAGGATCCGTGAAGTCATTACAGAGCGAGATACTTGTCAATGTTTGTTTGATTTTTTTTTAATTTGACTTGTTTTAATTTTATTGCTAAAGTTGTGAATCGATATTCATAATTACCCTCATTTCTAAAATGCTCTGAATGTTCCTAATGGAACTTTATGTAACTAATTATTCCATCTTTATAAAATGATGTTTTAAAATATTATAATTTTAAAAAGTCTATTTGTTCATAAAAATTTAGAATTCATTTTAACAGGTTGCTGGGAAATGTAAAATAAAAACAAAGCAAATGATTACTTTTGGGAATATTTTCGCCACCGATTTTTCTCTTAATAAACTTTATAAAAATGTATCAACAATTCTGTCTCAAAATATTATATTATCCCAGACAGCCTAGGCTTAAAACTATACTTAAATTATGTATTTTAACAAGTCTAGTGGATGTAGATTTGTTTCTAAAGCCTAAAATACATTATTAAGGTTAATATACACTAATTCATTTTATTGCATATTTATCGATGGACCGTAGAAATATGGAAAAACCTTTTGGAGATTTCCTGATACTGAAATAAGTGGTTAATAATGTAATATTATTGTCGCAAGTAAGTCAAAGTTGTCAAAGTGATTGCAAGCGAGAAGCTATTTCAGGGAACCAATTAGCGAACCTGTAAACTGGTTAGAATAAGACGCATTATTGAAATTAGGAAATCATATTATTAAATTGCAACTAGATGTTGACAATGAAGATATAAAGAGGCCAAGTGTAAATAATACACTTGAATGTTGTGCAATTAGAACTTGAATGTTGTGCAATTAAAACTTGAAGGTTGTGTAAGTCATGAAGTGATAGTTATTAAGTAATTAGTAAAGAGTAGATAACCGTTATTCAAAATAAGTAATGAAGTGATAATGAAATCAAGTTAACTATGGAACACCAAAACAATCAAGTGAACCCATCACGTCAGGCCAATGAGACCCAGTCCTCGTATGAAGCGCAACATTGACCGTAACTCTCGGATCAGCACGATCAACGAGAATCTCGGAAAGTCACGGAATAGCTAAGTGAGTAACCAACAAAAAAGGAATCCGGCCAGGGGACGGAAGCGAATATGGACTGTCTATGGATCGTCCATGACATTATTCAATCTGCGTATATAGTAATATATTTTGTCCATTTCAAAATAACTGCAATTCACTTTTATTTTGCGTATCATTATATATGATTGTATCATAATCAAATATCTTTTTAAATTTCTAACCCTACACCATGAAGTTCCAGAAATATCGACATGTTAAATTATTCAATTTGGAATAATTTTCTCTTAATTCCACAATTATAAAGATATTAACTATATAACGCTGTGCGACGCTGAAACAATTTCCGTTTTGTATTCACAGCCAGTGAAGGAAAATGAAGTTCGATGCAAAGCGCTGAATGCGAGCCACACTTTCTTGCACTGTGTTGCATTTAAATGCAACAGCGAATAGAAATCCACACAGAACACCACACCGAAACGTGCGCAGGAGCAGCAGGGCTAACAGGAGTAGCTTTCGAAACAATTGCGAAAGTAACAACAAACCCACTGTGGCATTCGCCAACCCCTCGAACCTCACGCTACCCGTCGCCAAGTCCCTAGCTGCCAGCAGTCGTGTGAATTGAGACCAGTGCTGCAAACAGCAATGACATTCGCACATTTGCGTGCGCCGTTTTTCGCTAATAGTAAATTACTATTCCCGTCCGCGGGCGACAACAAGAAGCCCGCCGCCGCCACCGCCATGGGAATACGCCGAATGGAGAGAATTTACCAATTTCCTCTTCTATTTATCTAGCAATTAAATCCTTATTTGTGTCGCGCGCGCACTGGCGGCGTGGCAGCAGTGGGCCGAAGGGGTGCAGACAGCGAACTTCCGGATGCAGGCGGGCGCCGACGCCAAATGTGCGGTGGCCGTAGGTTTCTTTAATTAAATTTTAATGAGGCGCGCTCGACGGGGCCCGCTCTTCGTAATTAAAACGAACATTACGATACAGGTTCTAGATGCGTCGCTCTTGTCCCACTGCAAGACATTACGCTCGAATGCATTCAGGTTTATGTTGCTAACTGTAATCTAAAAACTACAAACTAACCTCACACTTTTGATAATGTATAAGAACTCTGTTTAGCAAGTATTTTTCTTTTTTCTGTGTTATCCCGTTTTCCTCTACGAAATTTTTCGACTTGTTTACTTTTGAAATCGGGGATCCCAGATGAAGACCCAATCCAGAATTCTATGATACTGAAGGGTCTCGTAGAATCGGTTTAATTCGGCATCATCTACGGTAAGAATCTTACGTCCTATCTTACTTTCGTCAACTTTTTCTTTTCTTTGAGAAATTAGAGTGTAATTATATTCTTTTTAAAATTTCCCTAAAATTTTCCAACAAGAAATTATCAACGAATAGCGAACTAAATAATCTACTATTCCAACATGTTTCCTGTTATGTTACCATAAAACATATGTTTATACATATTTTTTATAAAATTTTAAAACTAAATTAAACAACTTGTTATAAATGTAAAGCAGAAAAATTGTACTTTGTTTTAATCGCATTGGTGAATGTATTATGCGGTACGCCTTTTTTGCGGCCAGTTTTTGGTGTTTTTCTCTCGTTTTTGTAGGGGTTTCGCCGGGTTGTGAATTGTTGTTACTACCGGATGTTTGTTGTGTCCTTCCCAGCGTGGTGCACAGCGCTCACAATGTCTCGAAATGCGGCGTAAACACATAACAGCGATAAATAAAACGCGCTGGGCGAAAGAAGCGCAACGCGAAAACCAAGCGAAAACAAAATATTTTTATAGCAACACATCTGAATGTTATATTTTAATTCCAGCGCTTTAAAAATTCTAATTATAACATGGCATAATCGTTAATTTCATTCTCACATGAACACCAAAATTCATTAAATTTCATTATAAAATTGTATCCCTTCTCACTTTTTTGTTACGTAAATAATTCTCGCACGTTCAGCACTGGAACAAGAAGAAAATAAAACAATTGACAAGTTGGTGTAGCTGTAATTTCTTTGGCAAGGTTGGGTTATTCTATTTTTACATTCATGTTTGCGTTTGAGTTCCTCTCTTTGTAGAACAAAATTAGCTTTTAAAATGGAAGGGCTGCAACCACAGTAAAACAGTTGTCATATTGTGGCCGAGAAATGTGGTTTTGTGCCATGTTTGTGACCACCTGGTTGCTGTCATTGTACTATAAACTAGTGAAAATTGAATGTACTCGAAATAATTTAACATTTCATTCATTTCACAAAAGGGTCAAAGTTTTCAAAGCTCGAAATATCTATCTCCACTATTTGTAGTTAACATATCTACATATTTCTATAGTTTTTGACTTTAACAGATAGTGATAGTATCGATTCTTATACTTTTTGTTATCCACTGTTTGCATTTTGCGAATTTATGATATTTTTCTTTTACAAAAATGTTGAGTTGCCATATGAAGTAAAAGTCTTATAATAATATAGCTCAGTGTGCTCTCCTCGACTAATTACAATGCAAATTCCCTGCTCAGTAGTTCAGAAAGTTATTAGCCATAGTTAATCTGCATTTCCAGTCGCATCATTTGCGCGCTTGGTGCGGAAGCACACCGATTACTTGAGCACTGCCACATTACCGGTTGCACGGCTGCCGGCTGCCATCGGAGGCGGCGACGCAATGCGGCATAAAGTGGGAACGTGTCGATTTCAGCACTCGTCACACACCCACACATATCCCCAAAACACCAGCCTCCCGCCGAACCGCCTCCAACCCGCTTATATGATCAGGTAACCTGTGCTTATCCGTGCACCTATGTCAATGATGTGTCTGCGAGTCAGCGCCACACTTTCCGGCCCAACTTCCACTAACCGCAGCAAGTTCGAATAGGTGATAATTACAGCTATTTACAAGTTGCTACAAGTCGATTTACAACCGCGCTGAAAACCAACACCACACCGCCAAGCCGAACATCGCAAATTTATCGCAGGCGACATAGTTTTTTTACGCTTACTCTATTGTTGCAATAAATTTGTATGCCTCGTGTGCTTAAGACCCGCTCCTACTTTTTCCTACGCCTGCTAGTTGCTGCCGTTCAACTGGAAAATATTACGTGCATGTACTGTGGGTGCATGCAGGTTGTTCGCATGTGCAATATATTATTCGATTTGCTACCAGTCTGCGATTTGCGGATCGTGGCGCTTTGCCGGGCTTGGTTGGCTGGCGGTAGTGGTGGCGGCGAGGGCTGTTTGGCATTATGTACACGTTTGGGATTTACGGCGTTCGAACTGCGCCGCACAATAACCGATTGCGATCGCTGATAAAGCGCCACCCGGTGGTGAGGGACGCATTTATTGCCGTCTTAGATGTGGGGACGTGTGTCGGTGTTAAAGCATGAAAATTGTGCGACATAATAGTGGCACCATTAAGCTGTTTCCAACGCGTCGTCAATTTCATCAACTTTACGGGAAACGAGTAAATTCTTTGTCTTTATGACAAAGTATTGTATATTACTCTTTTCATAGAATTGCTATTACTTTCATAGCAAAAATATCTATATATCGATTAAATCGATATATAGATATATCATCAATTAAATCAAACGCCAACTGTTTGTAACTCTAGAAATATTATTAGAAAGATGGTGCAGAACAAAAGATCAAATCTGGTCGCAGTTGACAAGAGGCTTGTTCCCTCACTGATCCATATATAACAATTGCTGTCTTTGAGTTTTTTTTTCAAGGGTGTTGAGGATTATTTTTGTAAAGGTTGATAGCTGACACACCGATACCAGGAAATTAAATCATACTCGTAAAAATGTATAGCATTACATGCTTCTTGTATAATAAACTAGTCTAATTCATAATTGGTTTAAAATAGCCTGTTATGAATTGAAAAGAGTATTTCGGGCCTTAAAAGTTCTCCGAGTACGATTTGAGATATCAAGGTTTAAGACAGGTATAGTTTGTTTATTTTTTTTGTTAATAAAGGGTTTCATAATATCGGGATATTTTACAACGGTGCTTATTCTTAATTATAACCTATGATTATTTTCTTGCACTTGATTTAATTCTTCTTACACAAGAATCGACGGTAACTTTGTAACAACGGTTTGCTATATAAATTAAGAAATCGTTATGTATCTTAGCGATGAAACATAATTTTATATTTACTCTTTTTGCCAAATACCAAAGAGTTCTAGTGGAATTTTAGCACAGTGCACAAGACAACATAATGTTAATTGCATTCCTTTGAGATTTTGTGCGTTTTTTGTTGCGACCAACATCAAACACTGATGATAAATTTCTCCGAGACGCTGATTTCTTCTTTGCAGTGACAGACTGCCGAAGGTAGTGCGACAATTTCGAATGTCTGCAATTTGTTGTATTGCTGGCCGACCTCTCGGGAAGGGTGGAGAACGTCTGGTGTTGTCACCAAGTGCCTTTGCTTTACGCAGCGCCACATGATTTATCACCATGCGACTCCACCGAAGTCTATTCCGTATTTTCTTAACACGAAACACTAAAAACTGATCGTTTAAACAACTGCACGCGCAGCACGGCAGCCAGCGCCATAGAGAGCAATGTGACTAAGCAATTTTCCTTTCTCTGCGTCCGAGGAAAAGACGCTTGTGTTTCGCTCCATCGTATTAGGCATTAGGTAATAGGCAACATTGTGTTGCGCACTTGCGTCTCGCGCAATGCGATAAAGAATAAAAATAAAACGCGCCCGCCCCGGTACACCAGCTGCAGCGGCTTCCAGAATGGAATGAAAATTATTGTTTTCTTTTCCGCCCGCTTTCCCTCCGACTGCCCAATCTTACCATTACCGCAGCGACGGCGAACACAAAGTATCGACACAGTTTATGTACGTACGTATAAATACATGAAATAAAAACCGCTCTTCATGTTAATGAAAAACAATTTTTCGCAATGCACATGCCCAACAAAAAATTACGTTTATTTCAAAATCTACATCAACTTAATTCCTTTCACGCCACGCATTAAAACCTAGAATAAAATGCCGGAAGTGGGATATTTACGTATATTGTGCCCATTACTTTGCGAATACTGAAGCGTCTTAATATGCTTTTCAGTACTTTTCTAAGCAAATCCGATTTGTCCGGCAGAATCATGATGTGCATACGAAATGAAGGTATTTATGCCATGCACATTAATGCTTGCTATTTAATCATTATTCCAGGCGTTATATAAGGTTTTTTGTAACTTTTCCGCTGCTTATTTTGGCCTTGCTTCAGTTTTCCAGAGAACTGTGCGAGCTTGTTAACCTAATTTTCCGCGTCGACATTTCTAATTGGTACGAGCAGCGGCAAGCGACCGAGATGTTTCCGATAATGAAATGAGCAAGCAACGCAAAAAATAGCATCGAAAGGAAGTGGAAAAGTGGAAAATAAGTACGGACCGATTGGCGAAGTTGGCGCCTCGTTACATGTAAAATTGCATGGAAAAATGAGCAATTTCTTCGGAGACACTCAACACGACGTGGCCAAAGAAAACCGATACAGCAGCCAGTATAAAATATTAATTTTTAACGAGTTTATAGCGCACATCGGAAATGGGAAACGTAAATTATATTTATTTAATATTTTGCAAACAAAAATACACGTTTTCTGCCAAATAAAGCACGATTATTTTTGCAAACTTTTCTCAACAGAATGCTTTTATTATTTTAAGGTAAAGAAAAACATGTATTATTTTAAGAAATGTACCAAAGATAAACATGTAGTTTTGATACATTTCAAATAGATTTTCATCGATTCTTTAGATGCTTTTCGGGGCTGGAGACGTACTGAGTAAGAAATCGGTCATAAAATAAGTAACCATCGGATAGTCTATCATAAAATAAGATAGAAACTCGAGTGTTGTAGATAAAAACGAACGAATCGAGCGTTTTATTGCAGTTTTCCTGTTCGACGCCGCGCGGGAATATTTCGCACATAAATTTCGCTTACTTATTTTGCAAGCCATGGCAGGGGGTGTACGGAGGCGGGTGGTGGCGCTTTTCGCTGAAATACGCTCGAGATGTGGGTAAATTTTCAACTTCTTTGAGGCGCCACGGTGCTCGCACTCGCTTGGGCGCGTGAAGAATGGGCGATTTTTGGTTTTTATTTTCGAAAATGATAAACCGCACGATCCGTGGGTTATTTACATAAAACTTGAATTTCCCCGCCGTCGTAAAATACCAGCCTGGCATACGGTTGCCGGTGTCGGAGAAGCGCGTAAATGTGAAAGCAATCAATATCTAATATTTTCCCAGAGACATATTTTTAACGGGAGCGAACTTTTTTGCAAAATTTTCCCAGCCGTACTCAAGAGAATCACGCAAATGCCAGCAGATAGCTCGATTTTAATTATATA